>UNPT01000455.1:0-38505 GCA_900536445.1 Hymenoscyphus occultus
TACTTAAACTCGAGCTCTCTCGAGCTCTCCTCTTCTCCTCAGCTTAGAATCTTTGAATAGACAGTTCTACGATTCCATAACCTACACCTTGGACGCCCACGGGCAACATATCGTACGTGTCGTCACAGCTAAGTAGGGTAAAAGAGGGGTACTTTTTAAAGGGTTTTTTACTACCTCTAACGTTTATACTTCTTTTTAAGGTTATTCCTAGTATTCTATCTCTTTTACCTTTATTTCTATACTTTATTATAGCTCTAAGATATAATTTATAAGTAATAGTAGTAAATAAAGAAGATAATAGTAAAGCGGAATACTCTAGTAAGGTAGAATCCATAGATTAGAACTCTTTACTAGACGCTAAAGAAGAGATAGATTTAGAGTTTAAACGCCTAGAGAGTAAGGAAGAGAAAGAGGAAGAAAAAGAAGAAAATAATAATAAATTCTCTAAATACTTAGATAAACCTAATAGGGAAATACTACCTATAAGAGATAATAATCCGAAAGATAATATCTTAGTTACTTTTTTTATATTAGATAATACTTTTATAATACTATACCTAGTACTTCTTATCTCACCTAGTAATACTACTACTTCTTATACCGCCTTATACTTACCCTCCTGTAACGAATACTCAAACTGGCTAACTAAACTTGGCTGGGTGTTCGCTGGTTGGTATGCTATGATAAGAAGAAGACTATCGGGTTGTTTACTTAGAAGTGAACTCGTTACTTGTATTAAAGATGTTAAACAAATATAATAAGATTAATAACTAAGTTAAGCACGAAGCTCCTATCTAACGGCAGACGTACCAGTCTTATATAGAACCTTCATTCTCTTGATCATACTAATCACCCTAATCCATATGATCCTGCTCAGTGGTGCTCACTTAATCTAACATGATCAAGTCCGGTCACGTGACAGTGACCAATAGAAATCCTTAGATCGCTTAACCTACTCTAAGCGATCCCTATTTGCTATAAGAAACCTGGATGTGCCTGTCGAGGGTTGCGCCTCTTATTATGACAAGTATCACGTGAGCACGTGATTCGTGACACTATCCCCTTTTTAGCTTAGCTTAGTCCCCAAGCTTAAGTACAACCAAAGAAATATCGTCAGGAGGCCGTAAGCCTCTATTCCTTTTAATATGTCCTCTAAGAAATCCTACGATCGCAACGTCCTTTTCGACCGAATCAAAAACTGTAGAAACTTTATAGCTATGTATTACTTATACTATTAGAAGAACAATAGGGTTTATATTATAACTTCTAGTACCTCTCGATGCTCCGAATACGTTTATACTAGGAGGACGAAGTATAATGGCGAACCGGAATTCCTAACTGGCTAGGATACTCTTACGAAACAGGCAGAAAAACTGGAAGCGGAGGAGGAAGAAGCTATAGCGAAAATACTTCGACTCCGTAAACAAAAGAAGATGATCGTTCGTCGACAGAACAATATATTAGCGCGTAGATTCAAGTCTCTCGAAGAGCTTAATACCGCTAAAGAATTAGAAAAGAAAGAGAAGGAAGAGCTTAAGAAGAAGGAACAGAGGGAGAAGGAGGCTACCCGTTTAGCTAACCTTCCGGCCCCTACTTCTCCCGACCCCTTCCCCGAGCTAAGTCTCGACCCCGCTTTCCTTAAGACTCTCTCAGGCGATCCTAAGATATAGGTAACCCTGGGTTTCGACGGTGGAACTCCTGAAGTTCCTCTGAGTACTAGGTAATGTTTTTTCTAGGTTCCTAGGTGTTTTCCGAATATAGGTAATCTAACTATTTAATTAAGTACTTAATCTATCCTCTAATAACCCTATAGTTAAGAATCTTCTCGACCTTATATTCGGCGTTTAGGTTAACTGGTTGAATTTCTGTATATAGGGCTAGTAGTGCTCCCAGTGGTGCTGGTTTAAGTAAGGATATATAAAATACTAGATGGATATTTATTATCTTTAGTAGTACTAATTTATAATTTAATGGTCCTTTAACTTTTTTAATTTTAAATAGTCCGAGTTTCTTGTAGTCCAGTTTATTACTTAGTCTCTTTATATCTATGTTTTTTCGTACAAGGTAGACTTTATCCCCCTCTTTTAACGTTAGCTCCTGACTACGTCGCTTATTGTAGTAGTGCGCGTTTCGTTCTACTACGAACTGTAGTTTACTTACTAGTTCCTTGTATAGCCCTTTGATTTTCGAGACCTAGATACGAGCAAGTTAATTATCTGTCGTCGTAGCCAATGGTTCTCGATACGCTTCTAATTCATACCCAAAGTTAGCGTAGAATAGCGTAACAAGTGTTGTTTCCGTTATTAAGCTATTATATACGAATTCTGCTAGTGGTAGTAGTTTAACCTAATCGTCCTATTAGTAATTCACATAGCAACGAAGGTATATTTCAACTACCTAATTCATACGTTCGTTCCCTCCATTTGTCTAGGGGTAAAATGCTGTCGATAGCTTTCTTTTTACTCCTAAGCGCTCCGTGAGTACTGTCTAGAACAATAAGGTAAAGAGCTTGTCTCTGTCTAAGATAATCTCTTCTAGTAGTCCGTATTTCGAGACTACTTCCCTAAGGAATACAAATACTAGTTCCTTGGCTATACTTAACTCCTTGTATAGTACTAGGATTATGTATTTCGTTAGCCTTTCTATGATAACTAGGATCGAGTCGTACTCGACGCCTGTCATCGGATCCTTAGATTTCGGTAATTTCACTATAAAATCCTAAGAGATCGACTTCCAAGGGATTAGTAGTATCGGAGTAGTGCCTATCTGTCCGTAAGGGGCATGGCGGGGAGCCTTGCTCCTAATATAGGTATTATACTCCGCTATTACTTCCTTGACTATAGCTACTACCCTCTTAATATAGTAGTTCCGTCTAATCCGTTGGAGAGTTCGGCGAACTCCTTAATGTCTATGGGCCGGTGCCGTATAGTATTCTATAACGAATTCTTTTATATATAAGTCCGGGACCCAGATCTTGCCGTTCTTTGTATTTTCGATCTTGTCTCGTAACTACGCTACTCTGATTTTATTGTCCCAAGGGCTCTCCCTGGTTATAGCAGCGATTTTATGAATCGTTGGGGCAAGGTCTCCGTTCTCAAGAGTCTTTAAGATCGTAATCTTTCTATACTCCTTGTCTCCTTCGTAGCCTGGTTTCCGGCTAAGCGTATCTGCTTGTACGTTCGAAGTTCCGCTAACATAACGAATTACAATATCAAATCTAGCTAGGATTTACGACCACCTAGCGAGTCTCCTATTACTGAGCTCCTTAGTTGTCGTAAATGTCTTCAGATTCTCATAGTTAGTAAGGACAGTTACCTAGTACTTTATACCCTAAAGGTAAATCTTCCAATGCTCTAGAGCTAGGACTATAGCGAGAAGTTCCTTCTTAAAGATACTATAGTTCTGCTAAGCTGAATCCAATGTCTTCGAGAAGTATACGACAGGCATTAGCTTCCCGTTCTCATTAGGCTGTAAGTATATAGCTCTAATAGCAGTGTCCGAAGCATCTGTCTTAACAGTACTTAGTTTATCGACGTCGTGATTCCTAAGGATTAGCTCCTTAGCGAATCGTTTCTTAATTTCCTAAAATGCCTGTTCCGTCGTCTTGTCCTAGGAGAATGTCTTATCTTTCCTAGTCAAGTCCGTTAGGGGTTTAGACAAGCTAGTATAGTCCGCTATAAACTGTTAACAAAAGTTAGCGAATCCCTGGAATGATTAGACGTCCTTAACGTTCTCGGGTGATTTCTATTCTACGATTACCTTGATTTTGTCTAGGTTAACTTCTATTTAACTAGGGCTAATCATATATCTAAGGAAGATAGTACAAGTTATTCCGAACTCGCACTTCGATAACTTAAGGCGGGAGTCTACGGTAGCGAGTCTCCGCAAGACTTCTCTAACGTGTCCCTAATAGTCTTCCTTTTGTTCTAAATATACTAGAATATTGTCTAGGTAATAGATAATAGTCACTCTTAGAAGGTCTTCTAGAATACTATTGTTTTGTCTCTGACAAGTAGCTAGTACGTTCGTAAGTCCGAATAGCATCACATTGTACTCGTAGAGTCCTAATGGTAAGACAAATGCCGTCTTCTATTTATCTCCCGGCTTAATCCTAATCAAGCTAAAAGCATTTCGTTAGTCGAGCTTAGTAAATATCTTAGCTCGTCCTAACTTGTCCCGCAAGTATTGGCCGGTTAGTAACGGATAAGCGTCCTTAACTGTAGCGTTGTTGACTTCTCGGTAGTTAACACAAGCTCTTCCTTTCAGATCGTCTTTCTTTTTAGCGATTAATATATTCGAAGCGATTAGTAAATCCGACTTCCGAATATGTCCTTTCTTAATTCCTTCCTTAACGTACTCCTCGAGTAGTTAAAGGTTCCTCTAATTATAAGGTCGAAGCTTCTACTTCCTAAGGTTATAACCCTCCTTTAATTTGATCTCGTGATCCTATGGGCGATGTTCGGGAAGGGTACGTATGTCCTCCGGGTTCTTGAATAGATCCTTAAATTCTCTATACTATATAGGTAACTCTAAATCGGCTCCTTTGCTAACCTATGGAGGACCCTTTCCTAGGTGTCCGGGCTCTTTGGAAAAAGTGGCGTAAACTTTGTTCCGGCCTTGTAGTTATTTATACAAACCCTCGCAACTACAACGACTAAAGGTAATCTTTCTTACCTTCTAATCGATATCTAGATTATGTTCTCTAATCTAAGGTATACTAAGAATCGCTTCCTTGCTTCCTATTTCAACAATATCGAACTATGTGTCTAAATAGTGTCCGTCGATAGTAGTTTTCGTTAGAATAGTACTCTAGTTAATTATTCCGTTCTGGTATCCTATTTCCGTCCTGTCTACTACTGTCAACTAGTAGGGTACCGTTTTCCTAATAGGGACGTTTAGCTTCCTAGCTAAGTTCAGGGAAAGGAAGTTTCCTATAGCTCCCGAGTCTATTATTACTCGGAGTTCCTTCCCTCGTATGACCGTAGTTACTACTAACTATTGGTCTCCAGAAGTAGCGTAGATCTCCTTGTCCTAGCTAGCGTAGCGAACCAGGAATAGATATCTATCTCGGCCTCTCGTTAGTAAGAACAAGACTCCTATCTTGTCTACCTGTTCCACTGTATATGTTCTATCCGCGTATAGGTCCAACTATGCCTTCGGGAGGTCTCCTACGAAGTTTAGCTTAGGTTGGCCAACGAACTCTAGTTCGCTTACCTATCTCTATTCGCTAGTCTATAGAGTTATGTTGTATACCCTCTAGGTGTCTCCGACCTATAGCAGTGGTTCTAGATATACCTCCTCTTAAGGTTCGTCATCTAAGTCATTTTCGTTATAACGCTCAGTAGCTTTAACAACCACTTATCCTAACGGGATATTTTCGAAAGTTATCTAATAGTCGTTACAATCGGTCACCTTATAGGCGGTCAGGGTAACTGGCTTGCTACTATAAGTAGCATGCGGGCTCCAGAAGTCTGACTTTAGTCCGTCTATATAGACCTATCTATTGCCTAATATAAAGGTTCTAATAAATGTCTAATTTTCTCCGACCTCGGGGTTCTGTTTTAACGGATCATATTCGTCCCCTAAGGTGCTGTCTAATGACTCTGATGATCCTGACTCGTCGGACTCATGCCGCTCATTCTCCTTTGACTGGAGAGGCAAAGAGTGCTCGTCGTCGGATCTCGTAGCGTAGTACTTGTCAAGTTCTAAGTCGTTCTCGAGCTAGGTATAGATCCCTATTTCCTCGAGTTTATCGCTAGTTAATATTCTTTTTTTAAGTATAGCTATTTCTTTCCTAGCTATAGTATTAATTTACTTCGTTCCTTTCCAGGGTTTCTTCGTATCCTTTGCGCGGTACTCGTTTGCTCGATGGCCGGATTTGCTATAAGAGTAATATAAGTTCTACTCGCGTCTTTGGTTACGTTCTTCCTAGGAAAGACCTCCTTCCCGCGGGAAGGGTTTCTTTTCGGCAGCGTTTACTTTACGGCCCTTTCCGTAATAGGAACGATTCCACCGCTTATGTCCCTTAGACTAGTTCTCCTGCTTTAGGGATAACTTCCTAAATTCCTAGAGACGGTTGTCTAACTAGATAACAGTCTTAATCATAGTCGTAATGTTTAAGAAGGTTATGTTTTGTCTTGCCATCTCCTTACGGAGATGCGTCTTAAGTCCCCTTTGGAATAATTCTATAAGTACAGGGGCGTCCCACCCTGATTTGTTCCTATATCGCTAGAACTTGTTAGCGTAGTCGATAGCTGATCCGGTTTGTCGTAAACCTAGAAGGTTGCGTACTATAGTACGGACAGCGTCGAAGTCTCCGAAGACTCGTCGAATCGCCTGTTTGAATCCTCCCCAAGACCTGAATATAGCCTTGGTTACAGTCATGTTTCCTCCATTGTTATCGAAGTAATCCTCGAGGTAAGGCTAGGCCTATTCTAGCGCTAGTCCCCTAAGGTAGGAGACAGCGAAGATTAAGCGGAAGCTGTAGTCGTCCTCGAACTTTTCTTTGTTGAAGTTAAAGTAGATGTCTATCTGAAGAAGGAATAAGTCAAGTTCCGTTTACTTCCCGTTATACGTGTTAGGTATCTTGACTTTAATGTTTTCAAGTACCTCGACCTTATACGGGTTAGGTGTATCTAGTATACTGTCGTCGTCGTCGTCGTCGTCGACGTCTCTTAATCGAGGAGTGTTAATGTTTATTGTAGCAGTCCCTCCGCTAGTTTCGGGGAGGTTGACTCGGCTAGCCTAGGGGCTGGTGGCCGATCCTGCTGCTAGGGTGGTAGGAGCTATCGTGATAGTTTCGACTTAAAGCAGGTGCTCAAAGTGTAACGAATACTCAAACTGGCTAACTAAACTTGGCTGGGTGTTCGCTGGTTAGTATACTATAATAAGAAGAAGACTATTAGGTTGTTCACTTGGAAGTGAACTCGTTACTTGTATTAAAGATGTCAAACAAATATAATAAGATTAATAACTAAGTTAAGCACGAAGCTCCTATCTAACGGCAGACGTACCAGTCTTATATAGAACCTTCATTCTCTTGATTATACTAATTACCCTAATCCATATGATCCTGCTTAGTAGTGCTCACTTGATCCAACATGATCAAGTCCGGTCACGTGACAGTGACCAATGGAAATCCTTGGATCGCTTAACCTACTCTAAGCGATCCCTATTTGCTATAAGAAACCTGGATGTGCCTGTCGAGGGTTGCGCCTCTTATTATGACAAGTATCACGTGAGCACGTGATTCGTGACACCTCCCTCTTACACTCTAACCCTTCTAAAGGTACTAAAACTTATTATATAGTTAAAGTATATATTTAAATATTATATATTTATAAGTTATTAAAAGAGAGTAAAGTTACTTTTTAGATAATTAAGGAAGAGTTAGAAGTATTAGAGCGCTCTATATATAATATTTAGAGTAAAGTAATATAATATAAACCTAGTATATAAATAACGTACTTTAGACTAGTAGACCTAAGATTACTTATATAACTACTTAAAAGATTATCTTAATTTATATCTAAAACTCTACTACTTAATAGTAGTTCTATAGTAAGATAGCTTATAAGATAAATAAAACTTATATATATAGAGTTATCTCCCCTAGTATTATCTACTAAGTTTTATAGGTAAATAGCTATATAAACTATAAGTTAACTATAAAGCTTAGTCTTAATAAGAAGGTAGAGTAGACTTAGTTAGAGTAGTATAAAAAGTATAAATACTAGACTTTAGAAAATTAGAAAAAGGTAATCTTTACTAATAAGACTTCTATATTAAATGAAGTAAGAGGTAAGCGTAGAGTATAGAGATTAAGTAGTAAAGCTTACTATAAGTAAATTATAACTTATAAATAAAAGGGATATTCCGAGTTTATATAGTAGAGTTACTTTAGTTACTATACTAAAGAACTGTCACGGAGTTGGAGGAACTAGGGTCAGATCACGTGTAGCACGGCACGTGCGTGCTGCTGGCATTATGTATATAAGCTCTTGTTCCTCTGGAACTCTCTTCTCTCCTTACTTAGTTGTTCGCTCTTTATAGCAGTGTTCGGTTTGACTCAGTATTCATTACAGCAAGCAGTGGTTCACTCCACACGTTCACATTACAACTAAGTCACTTCTTCGCCTGGGAAGGCCTGCTATAATATCCCACTTTGTTTATTTGTTTTTGGCTGACGATACTCGACTCGACGGATTTCCGACTCGACATCATCCTTAGTAACACCACGTTATACATCACTGAACGCAGTGTGCGTTATATGTCCCTGAACGATGGTATCACCAACCCACCCCCCCCTCCCCCCCCCACCCAACGCTCGCGGAAGACGTACTAACAGAGGTAGAGGTCGAGGCGTAGCCTCCCTTACTCACACGCCTGTACAAACCGCTGGAGCCTCCAACACTGTCCAGCAGACAGACGACGATTTTCTCTTTGAAGACCAGTTTCAAGAGCGACAGAGGACCGTCAGTTCTTTTCTTACCCCGGTACCTATTACGCCTACGTAGTACGACCAGATCATGGCAAGACTTAATTCGCCAGGAAAACGCTCAACTACGCATAGCTGTCCAGACGCGGAACACGGCCTCTCCAGATGACCCTATTCCTACTACTAAAAAGGGAAAAGCAACTACCGGACGTCCGTAGTATAGCGCGCTCCGACAGACTAAGCTACCTTCCTTTTCATGCTCTACTAGTCGGAAGCCAAAGCTAAGCGCTAAGGACAAGGGCGTTCCTCTACTTGATAATAGCATTAGCCCGTCCCTCGTCTAATGGCAGGTCCTACTCAAGAGTAAGCTTGTCGTAAACGTAGACCACTTCGTATCCGAGTTAGAGAAAATGACCTACGTGTTCGCTTACACAACTGGCAAGGCAGCTACCTTGCTTGAGACAGCTATGGCTGCAGAAGACGACCTAGAAGACGCTTTCCCGGACTGAGAATCTATGGTCGAGTACCTGGTTTCTAGCCTCCGGAACCCCCACGAAGGAGCCGATGCAAGAGAGGTATATAAAGCTCTTACTATAGGATCAGACGAGTCGTTTTTCGACTTCAAACTTAAGTTCTTATAGTACGCTACCAAAGGTAGGATCGCTAAGTCAGAATAGAAGGACGACATGTACGATAAGCTGAGCTTGGAATCCTACCCTAAAGAGGATGACGCGTACTACTCCGCTAGCTAGGGTCGTTACTGTCCCTACTATGCCCCGCTATCCAACTCCCTTGTCGCAGACTAGAGTTAATACGACCTCAGCTTTGCTATCCTACTCTTGCCCCCGGCTACAAAGCGACACTTCCCTAATTTGGTCCCGCTACTCATCTCCCTTGCCTGCAAGGCAAATTGCCGGTCTCTATTCTGGAACAATAAGTCTAGGAGCGTCAACTTCCCCTCTCTCGCCGCCACAAGTGACTCCCGCTTAATACAAGAACATCCTAGCTAGACTAGAATTACTTGGTTAGGTAGATATACGACTCCGCGCTACTCTCTAGTAGAACGGTAAGCCTTGTCAGACTACTATATTCCAACTATTAAGGCGGGTAAAGCGACTGCGACGTACTAGCGATAGCAATCTTCCCTAGAGTACAACAGCAAGCCAGGCCAGGCCAGGACTGTTGATCGCATCCCAGCTCTTCTAGGAGTAGTACTCAGCTTGGTACAAGTGTCAAGAGTAGGCCTCTATTAGAAAACAGCAAACAACCCGTTGCTTGTACGGCTAGTAAGGCGTATGCCTTGCTCGAGACCACAGTAACAGTAGAAGACGATCCCAAGGATACTTTTCCACATTAGGAATCCATGGTCGATTACATTGTTGTAGGGACACGACTTACGTATAGCGCAGCCGCCTTTAGATCTGCTGGTCTGCCCTTGCTTCTGGTTACTCGACTAACAAGGGGAACTCCTATTCCTGTCTTGCGACACTAGTCTACGGTTCCTACTAGTTGATGCTCGGTCGAGGACGACCTCCTTTTGAGGAGGGGGTACTATAACGAGATTAGAGTGTAACGAGATTAGAGTCTATGGTTGACTTTCTACAAGCCTCTAGAGCCCCTATAGAAATGGAACGACCTATATAACAAGCTTACGTAGCCGCTCGAGCTCGACAGCCTGCTGGCTCGCCCTTGCTTCTGATTACTCGGCTAGCAAAAGGCACTTCTGTTCCTCTCTTGCAATACTAGCGCTTGCTAGCTCGCCCTTGCTTCTGATTACCCGGCTAGCAAAAGGCACTTCTGTTCCTCTCTTACAATACTAGCGCTATTCAGTTCTTATGCCTCGGTAGCGGATCACTTAATAGACCGGGTCTGCCTTCCCTGCTACTGCCTCTTGAGTCTTGAGGCCCGGCTATAACAACCCTGAGTACCTGTACTCTAGGCGAGACATGAGATTATAGAATAGAGGGACGACATAACAATACAGCCACCTTACTTAAGTTGCTAGTACGCCCTGCTTCCAACTTCTCGGCTAGCAAGGGATGCTCTGAATTCCTGCCTCCTACACGTCGATTCCTGCATCTTAGCAAGACAGAACCTCGGGAACCCTCACAAGAAAACTGGCGCAAGTATACAGGTTT
The DNA here is from genome assembly GCA_900536445.1 of Hymenoscyphus occultus. Lineage (NCBI taxonomy): Eukaryota > Fungi > Ascomycota > Leotiomycetes > Helotiales > Helotiaceae > Hymenoscyphus > Hymenoscyphus occultus. Next base: position 10,576 of record UNPT01000455.1, read on the forward strand.
TCTAGGCCCTTGTAGGACGAAATATAACCGACGCGGGTCCTGTGCAACATAGGGCCGGAGCCCAGACCACAATTGGAGCCAAGGCTTGTAAAAGACGACCTACTACCCCTCTCTTACTTCTAAGTTTACACACCTATGACAACGACTTTTACGCCTATAAGACAACCTTTTTAGTCGTTGCCTTTGCTTGGGTCGCCTTTGCAGACCCCCTACTCTTTGTTCTGCTACCTATATATCTATCAATGAGATTCCTCCTAGTTCCGGCTAGTAAGATGCCTCCTAGCTTCTTACTAGTCGAGATACTTCCGAGACCTCTTTATTAAGCCTCTCGATGCCTTCTAGTTCTCTACTAGTTAAGATGATTTCGGGACCTCTTAGTTAAGCTTCTCTCGATACCCTTCAGTTGTCGAACCATCTATCTGCCCCTTAGCGCAGAAAATGCTCCTTCGATATAACAATTCGGGACCTTTTAGTTAAGCCTCTCTCAATACCCTTCAATTATCGAACCCTCTGTATACTTCTAACGTAGAAGCTCTTTCGATATTATAATTCATAACCTCTTAACTAAGCTAGTCGTAAACTCTCGATAATACGCGACGACCTCTTTAAGCTTGCGGAGGTAGAAGAATATCTGTCGCGATGATACAACTCGAGACGATAATATGCGACGCCCCCTTTAAGCCTACGGAGGTAGAAGAACACCTGTCGCGATCCTACAACTCGAGACCTCTTAATTAAGCCTATCTCGAATAATATTATTCCCTTGCTAGTCGATCTGCGAGAGGGAAAGGTAAGAGCTAGGCTCTATTCTCATAGCTTAGACCCTGTCTTCTTGGATAATTTTTTAAGGGGGGGTAGTAGGACCTAAAACTAAGGGAATACAGCGGATAGCACAAGAGCTACTTACATTAGGAGAGTAAGACAAAGACTCCGGACTATAGAAGGAGGCTCAAAACTACGTCTTCTCTTAAAGGGTCTAGGTACAAAGAGCCTAGGGACAGGCTCTACTCTTTTTGAGGAGGGGGTACTGTCACGGAGTTGGAGGAACTAGGGTCAGATCACGTATAGCACGGCACGTGCGTGCCGCTAGCATTATATATATAAGCTCTTGTTCCTCTAGAACTCTCTTCTCTCCTTACTTAGTTGTTCGCTCTTTATAGCAGTGTTCGGTTTAACTCAGTATTCATTACAGCAAGCAGTGGTTCACTCCACACGTTCACAGATTGCTTCGAGTTCTACTAGCAAGTCTAGCTTGTACGCGTACGAGTTAACCTTCTAAAGGACTTAGAAAGGTCCTATAAACTTAGTATCGAATTTAGGAATAGGACGAGTAGATAGGATATTTTTAGTACTTAATAGTACTAAATCACCTACTCGATAAGCAGGGGCTAGGTCCCTTGAATTATTAGCGGAAGACTCTATCGAATCTCGAGCGGCTAGGAGATTAGTTCGTACTAAATCGAGGATCTCCTACATTTTCTATACGAATCGAGTACTAGCTAGTTCTTTTAGTAACATAGAGTCTAAGTCTTTTGGTGGTACAAAGCTTAGTCGAGGGTAGTAACCGTAGTTCGCAAAAAAGGGGGATATTCTAGTAGAGCTATTTATAACATTCCGTATAGCGAATTCTACTAGGGGGAGATATTGTACCTACTTCTTCTAAGCGAAGTCTAAATAAAGACGAGGGTATTTCGCTACTAACTTATTTATAATTTCGGTTTGACCGTTAGTCTTAGGATAGTAGGCTATCGAGAGTTATACCTAGATTTATAGTATGTCGTAGATAGCTTTCTAGAAGTTAGATATAAACAAGGTTCCTTAGTCAGAGACAATTGAGCTAGGGAGTCTATGGAGCTTCTAAATCTCTCGTACGAAGACGTAAGCTAGATTAGTAGTAGTCATGGTAGTTTTGTAAGGAATGATATAACAGTCCTTAGAAAGCCTGTCAGTTACTACTATTATCTAGTTAAAACCATTAATCCTAGCGAGGGGACCTATAAAATCTATGGATAAGTTGGTCTAACGCTAAAGTGGGAGTATAAGTAGTTTTAGAGTGCCTTGATAACGAAGCTAAGAGTTCTTATTACGAGCGTAACTCTTATAAGCTCTATAAAACTAAGTGATATTACTATATAACTTCGGCCACTAATAATATCGAGAAATCAGTTTAAAAAGCTTGTTCTGTTCTAGGTGACCACTTTCCACCGAATCGTAGCTCTTTTGAAGTAGCCATACTCGTAAATCAGTATTAGGAACGTATAGACGGTCCCGGAAGTATAGCTGATTTTCGCGAATCGTATATTCCGACAAAGACACTTCCTTAGAGTACGGGGTACGGTTAATACGATTTATCTTAGTTAATATTCGCTTCTAGAAGGGGTTGTTAGGATAGCCCTCCTTAAGTATACAGGTAATCTTCTGGTCGTCAGATTCGGCAGCCTCCTTTAGTAGTATAGGCGACAATCGTAAGGCCGGGTCCAAATTGTGACCCTTAAGTAGGGCCTAGTCCTGATATTTTAAGCGGGGATCGTCCGAATCTTGGGGTAAATCCTGGGAGCGTCGAGTCAAAGAGTCGGGCTTGACGAGGTCTTTTGCAGAGGCTACTTTAATAACAAAGTCAAAGGAGGACAGGAACTCGCTCCAACGTACTTAGCGACAAGTAAGGTGCTTAGTAGTCATAAAGTACTTGAGATTCTAGTGGTCTGTTTATATAAACTTATAATACAGCTAAAGGTAGAATTATAAATATAACTTAGGAATATAATATGTATTATATTAATCTAAATATTAATTATAAAAAACTTAAGAAAATAATCTATATTATAAAGAATATGAAATTTAATATTAAAATACTATACTAAAGCGCGGCGTTTATTATAATAAAAGTAGGTATAAAAGTAAGGGTATTTCTTATACTTAAGAAAAATAACTATAATAAATATCTTAAGATATAAGAGAGTATTAAAGAGTTTATTTAAATAGAAACTTTATTAGATTTCTATAGAATAACTTAAGATTTTAATAAATAAAAAACGAAGTTTACTTCTACTAAAGGTAGCTTATACTTAAGCTAATCTTTAATAAGTAAATAATTATACTTTTCGTAGTATACCTTACAATTAACCTATATTATTTCGGCTATTTAATCTCTAAACTCCTCTATCTTCTTTAATAGAGCTTAATTAATTATAATTTAACTTAGATTCTTTAGCGTAATTATATTATTAACTTTAGGATTATTCTTCTCTAGATTAATCTAAATATCTACCTTCTTTTCTTCTTTTAAATATACGAAATTATAAAAAATGATAAGTATTATAATAATTTAAACCTATATATTTAGTAAAAACTCAAAACCTTAAAGTATATAATACTTTCTCTTTAAAAGACTAAACATATATTTAATAATATTATAAAGTATAATATATCTAAGATTAAATAATTCCTTTATATTCTTAGGTTATAATTTAGCTCGCTCTTATTCCTTTAGATAGTATTTTATTACTTAATAAAATATAAGTATAGTATTACTATTTATATATTTTATATCTCTAAGCTAATATTTCCTCTTAAGAGTTATAAAACTACTAAAGACTCTAGCGTACTATAGAATAGTACTATTATATATTAAACCTTCCTACTTAGCTAGTATATATAAGAATAGTATATTAAAGTTATAAACTACTAGAATATTCTATAAAATCCCCTTCTTATAGTTATAATATTATAGAATAACTTTAGTACTAATATATATTTTAATATATATACTATTAAGAGCTCTAAGATAATCTTTAAAGTATAGAAAGTACTTTAGATTATTTATAATTTAAGAAGTAAGGGAAGTATCTTTTATTAGTAATTTAATAGTTTTATAATAAAGACTAATAATTATATTTAATATTTTATAAAAGATATAGTATATTATCTCTCTTAATTATTTGAATACCTTTTAAAGTATATAGTTAAAGCTCTTATTTATTATATATAAGAGTCTCTAACGTTTAAATTATCTATAATGTAATCTTAAAGGTTATAAAAAGTTATAAGACGTATTTAAAGAACGAGGTAGATATAAGTATAGCTATTATAATTAAGAAGCTCTTAGACGTACTTATAGCCTTTTAGAGGGTTTATTCTAAGGGAGCGCTTTAGTAGATTTATACTTAAATATATAAGTAAAAGAGACTATAAAAGAAGTAATTAAAAACGCTACTTATTCTTAAAGTCGTCTTTTATATTAAGTAGTAGTAGTAGTAGTAATAATAGTAAGAGTAGTATAGTTTATAAGTATATATATATAAGGGGTAAATAATCCTAAAATCTATTATATTTATAAGTAGATTTTATTTTAAGATAAAATTATTTTAGATTATTTAGTAATAGATAATATAATCCGACGTGTTTATATTAGCGGAATTATTTAGAATTATAATATAATCCCGAAAATAATCCTTGAAATAATCCAATCTAAATATAGCCTAAGTAATGTCTACCCCTAGTACTCTACTAAAATCTATAGTTATACTCGTGGCTTCTCGCCTACTATTTACTAGCTATAGATATTATAAAAGTATAACTAGAATACTAGAATATAGCTAGAATACTTAGATTATTTATATTTAATTAATAAGTATTTTAAATACGATTTTAGCTAGATATAGATATAAATAGTAGTTTTAGATATAGCACTTTTATACGTTTTAAATAGTATAGTATAGAATATAGAGAAATAAGAATATTATAAATATTTATAAGCTTTATAAAAGTCTTAAAAACCTTTACTCTTATACTTTTTATGTACTTTATTCCTTACTTTACCTTAATATAAGCCTTCTAATATAAGGCATAAGTTTTTACTACTCGCGTATTAGCTTCTAAGGTACTTTAAGATAAATAAAGAAAGTAAAAGAAGGAAATAAAATACTAAAGTATATAACTTAATAATAGTTTTTAATTCTAGTTACTAGTTTTTCTTTTCCTTTTTTTTCTATTTATTTTTCTTTATATACTTATAACTAAATTAAAGTACTTAAATTCTAATAACTAGGCCTAATATTATTATCTTTAACTTATTTAACCTTTATTATACTTCCTTACTACTTATATACCTACTACTAGAAATTTAACTACTATTTAACTATATTTAAAATATAGTTCTATTAAATTTAAAATTAATTTTAACTAATTTCTAAACGTATTATAACTAATTTCTAAACGTATTATAACTATATTCCTATAGTTAAACTATATCTAACTTATATTTAAACTTAGTTTTAATATATAGTTTAAACTAACTTTAAATTAAGTTTAAATATATTCTCACTATAGCTTAAATAAATCTATAGTTAAAATAAATCTATAGTTAAAATATAGTTTAGATAATATTTAAGTTATATTTAGCGAATATTTTAAATATAATCTATATTATATTCTAACGTTATTTCAATTTATAAATAGGTTTTAATATAAATTTAATATGAATTATTATTTGTAGTATAATTAAACTAGTATTAAACTCTAATTTAACTTTAATTAAACTATAGTATAACTTTTATTAAACTATAGTATAACGTTTATTAGACTATAGTATAACTTTGATTGAACTATAGTATAACTTTGATTGAACTATACTATAATTTTTATTAAACTATAGTATAACTTTTATTAAACTATTATATACCTTTTATTAAACTTTTAATTTAGCTTAGGTTTAATTATAAGTTAGGAAATATTCTATCTAAATAATAGTAGCTTTTATTATATCTAGTACTTAGTCTATTACTTAGTTAGTTTATTATTTAGTCTAAGATTACTAAACTCAAAGTAATACCTAGACGTTATATATTAATTTATAGGGTTAAAGGTAGATACAAGATTAAGTAGAGATAGTAGACTTGTAGACCTAGAATTATAAATATAGATTAGATTTATAGGTATAGATTAGTAAATACTAGATTAATTTATAAATACTAGATTAGTAAATATAAATTAGATTTATAAATGTAGAATTAAATTAGTAGAGGTAGAATTAGATAGTAGAGGTAGAATTAGATTCGTAGATACTAGAACTAGATTAGTAAATACTAGAATTAGATTCGTAGATACTAGAATTATAGATACTAGATTAAATAATAAATAAACAAAATTAAACTAGTAAATAAATTAGGTTTAGTATAAGGACCTATATATAATAAATAATAGATTAGTTATAAATATAGAATTAGTATATATAGATTAGTAAATAGCGGATTAATTAGTAGATAGGTTAAATTAACTAGTAGTTATACTAAATTAACTTAGTAAATAGGCTAGATTAGTAGATACTACGTTAGCAGATATTAGATTCGTGCATACTAGAACTAGATTTATAGATATAGAACTAGATTTATAATTACGCTAGATTTATAGATATAGAATTATATATATAGATTAGATTTGTAGAGATAGAATTAGTAGATACGCTAGATTAAATAGTATATAAGCTAGGTTAAGTAAAGGGATTTATATATAATATATAAGTTTATAAATAGTAGATACTAGATTAATTAGTAAATACTACTTATATACTAGATCTACTTTACCTTAGTTAATAGCGGTTTTATAAATATAGATTAGTAGAAAATACTAGATTTATAAATAGTAGATTCGTAGATAGTAGAGTTATAGATAATAGAGTTATAGATAGTAGATTCGTAGATAGTAAATTCGTAGATAATACATTCGTAGATAATACATTCGTAGATAATACTAGAGTTACTAATAGGCTATATTAGTAGATGTAGAATTATAGTATAGATATATAAGCTTTAGGTATTAATATATAATACTAGAAATACTTTAAAATATTTATACAAATATATTAATCGTTTAATATATAATATATAGGTAAAAAGTAAGTAAATTAAATTATTATCTTTTAAGGTTATTCTTATTTTTATTAAAAACGTTATTATAGCTAAGGTTATTATCTAGGCTATAGCTAACTTATCTTTATTATTATTTATATTAACCTTACTATATTTATATACTATAAGTAGTTTAAAAAGTAGTATAATTAAAAATCTAGTTGTTTTCTTATCTTTATTTTATACTATTATAAAATTAGTTCCTTTACTAGTTATAAGTATACTCTAATATTTTACTTAATATAGGTTATACTATAATTTTTTTTATAGTACTAATTATTATTAACTAATACTATACGCTATATTATATAATACTAAAAAGCGCTACTTATATACTTTTTTTAATATTCTCTTATAAGATGTATATATTATATATATAGCTTATAGCTTTAATCTTTTAAGCTTTCTTTTTAGATTATTATTATATAATCTTAGTACTTTAATAAAGTTCTTATATTTATATATATTAAGTCATTTAGTAAAACTATTAGCTAATTATTTAGCTATTTAAACGTAGAGAAGGTTTAGTTATTTATTAAATATAGCTTCTCTTATAAAGTAATAGGTTATATTTATATTTTTAGTTTCTTCATAAAACTTAGGATGATTATCAGCTAGTTTTAGCGCCGATTCGCTATCTATTAATAAAGTTAAAGTATTAGATATAGTATTATATATTAAATTATTTAAATAAATTATTAAATTATTTAAATAAATTATTAAATTATTTAAATATATAGTTTCTTTAATAACTTCTTTATATACTAAATTAGAGGGGAAAGTGGAGTTTTTTAGATAGTTATAGAATAATATATAAAAGTAAAACTATTATAAAACTATTTCTAGATAATTTAAAATTATATAACTATTTATTATAAAAACTATTTTAAATTTTAAACGAATATAAGATAATTTAAAAGCTAAATAGTCTGTAATTTATAACTATTTAAATAAATAATAGTCTTAAGATTATTTATAAGTATAATAGTTTAAATTAATAATTGTTTAATATTAAATAATTTTAAAATAATTTTATTTAAAAATAGTTTTAAGACTATTTTACTTATAAATAGTCTTAGATTATAACTATTTTATATTTAGATGGTTTAGTTTATAAATAGTCTTAGATTATAACTATTTTATATTTAGATGGTTTAGTTTATAAATAGTCTTAGAATCGTTCTCGAATAGTCCTCGAACGCTTTTCGGACGCTCCGGGGACGGTGCCGGGACAGTCCCGGGACGGTATAGAAAAGTACTTTATAGAGTCGTATATAGGCGCGTAGAGCCGTAGCGCACGGGCCACATCACGCACTCGGTAGTGCTCCTATACGCTTAACCCTAACGCTATTAAAATATAAGTATTAAATTTAGTCGATTTAGCGAAAGTTAACGGGCGCGTATTATAGGCGGCCTGCCGTGTAGGGTATAGGTAGTAGTATAGGTAGTACGCGCGAGGTCTATCCCCGTAGGTGCCTAAGCGTAGTCTAGGAGTGCCTTACGTACCCTACCTATATACCCTACTTACGTAATTAGATATATACCTAGCTATAGGATTTAAGACAGGTTTAGGACGCTCGCGGGACGCTTTTAGGATAGTCTTAGAACGCTCTTAGGACGCTCTCGGGATAGTCCTAGAACACTTTTATATTTAGGAAACTTTTCTTAATTATCTTATTAATATAACTATCTAATACTTAAAACTATTTTCATATATAAACTGCCCTTCTACTATTACCTGGCGGTTTTTTCCCTAGGACTAGATTCTATATAAGACTCTTAGGACAAAGTCTCGAGACTATCTAAAAAACTCCGCTTTCCCCTTTGAGGTATATATATTCGACTTTAGGAAAAAAGAATACGAAATTCTAAGAGTTACTGAAAACTTCTAGAAAGCTATTCTAGTAATTTATATTAGATTATTAGTAAGAATATAAGTCTATAACAATACTAGACTATAGTATTACTATTAATAGTTACTAGAGCTCTTTATAAGAGGACATAATAAACCTAGATAAAACCTTTTAACTAAATACTATAAATATAAGTACAGGAGAGACTAGTAGGAAGGAAGTAAAGGAGATAATATATATAAATATTATTAAGAAAGCTCTAATTAAAATTATCTAGTTCTTAAGTAGCTAACAATAAAGATATTAAAAAGATTATAAGAGCTATAGTAAAAGTACTTAACTACTAAGTAAAGAAAAAGAGAGGAAATATATACTAATAAAAGGGTAAATAAAAGAAAATATTTAAAACCTTCTAAATAAAAGGGTTAGAAAGCTTAGTAGAGTAGTAAGTAAAAGTAATAGGAAGTTATATAATAGGTAGTCTTAAGAGGGAGTACCTTTAACCTAGGTAAACGTTCTATAAAATATAAGACTAACTAGAGAAGGGAAATATATACTATACTACTAAGACGCTATCTGCTTAAAACAGAGTTAAAACCGGCGTAAAACCGGCTTAAAACTAGGTCGAGCCTAGTTCGTACCCGACTTGAACCTTAGGAACCGCTTAGGAACCGCTTAGGAACCGCTTAGGAACCGCTTAGGAACCGCTTAGGAACCGCTTAGGAACCGCTTAGGAACCGCTTAGGAACCGCTTAGGAACCTAGTTTAAACCCGACTCGAACCTTAGGAACTACTTAATAACCCTCAAGCGACGCTAGTCGAGCCGGAGTTAAGACCTATTTATATTCTATGACATTTTGAAAAGTTTAGGGTTCTAGAGCGGTTCAAGGTTCCGGACCGGCTTATATAGATTAAGCTAGGGGTTAAAACTAGCTCGAAACCAGTATCGATACTTTGAATCACTCGAAATCGGCCTGAAAAAACAAAGAATCACGTGATTTCGCGTTATATTCGTGCCTGTAATACTCCTACGAAACACGTCCTTTTACGACCATATACTATGTTACCCCCATATGCGATGCCACCACCATATACCATGCCACCACCATATACCATGCCACCACCATATACCATGCCACCACCATATACCATGCCACTACCATATGCTATGCTACCACTATATGCTAGCTACTATATGCCAGCTATGCTACCACTATATACGGGTCGTCGTACGCTTCGAGGGCTTCGTGCGCTTCGTGCGCTTCGAAGGGAGGGTTGTCGAGTACTTCGAGGGTTGTCGAGTAATTCGAAGGGAGGGTTATTAAGTATACAAAGGTAGGATAATCGGATAGCCCGTGCACTGACGGCACCGCGCTAGGTCCTAGCGCCGCCTTAGTCCCGGCTACGGAGTACGCCGCCCGCTACCCGTTAGCTCGGCTAAACTTCGGGTTTATATAGGCTTATAGCGCGAGGTCTAAAATATAAAAAGATACTAAAATTAGAGCTAATTAATATATAAAATAAAGTGAAAATTATAAAAGAAAAAAGAATTACATTTCTTTTTAGAAAAGAGTTTCTACCAAGTAATTTTCTTATCTAACAAGTTACTAATATAAGCTATAATATAGCTTGTAGAGCGATTCTAAGACTTTGAATCTACTAAAAAGCGGATTTAGAACTATTCTTTAGGTTTAATATAGTTTAAAAGTAGTTTATAATGGTTTCTTAGTTCTAGAACTAGAGTTAAAACTAAGTTAATCCTTTAAACTAGTATTAAACTAGTTTTAAACAAGTTTCGAGTAAATAGCCGTAGATACGTATGTAGTAATAATCTAGATAGTAAAGTTTCTCATAACTTCCAACTATTAGTTATTATATATAGCTATAGAAGGCTTTCTTAGTTTTATATAATTATAACCTTTATTCATTTTTCTTTTCTAAAGATTTACTTTATTATTATTATTATTATTATTATTATTTAGTTCTTTATAAATATATAATAGCTAGAGGTCTTAGGAGGTTATATTATCTCTTAGCTAGTAATTTAACAATTAAACCTTATATTAGTATTATAGTATAATAAAAGATATAGTAACTAACCTATATATACTATGCTAATTAATTTATTACTTACAGAAAGGCTCTTAATACTATAGTAATTAGTTTAGTAATAATTTAAGGGCTCTAGAACCTTAAACTAGACTTTAACTAGGTTTAACCTAGGATTAACCAAGGATTAAACTAGTTTCGAGTAGAGCGCGATAGGTATATACGTATTACTATATACTAGCTACTTAGCTATACTACTACTAGATACTAGCTATACTACTATAACATATTATACTACTATTATATATAATACTATTATTATATACTAGCTAACTATAGTACTATTATATACTAGTTAGCTATACTACTACTATATACTATACTATACTACTACTATATATAAGTTATTATATAAGTAGTTATTATATAAGTAGTTAGGATAGTTGAAGGAAGGATAGTTAAGGACTTCGAAAGAAGAGTAGTTAAGTACTTTAAGAGTAGTCGAGTACTTATTAAGTAATTCGAGTGTTATTACGTACTTTAAATGTAGTATAAAATATATAGAGATACTAAAATTAAAGCTAATAGTTATATAAAATAAAAAGAAAATTATAAAATAAATATTATATCTTTTTTTGAAAAAAGATTCTTTTAAATACTTTTTATATACCTTTATTAGTAAACTACTTAGTACTTAATTACTAATATAAGCTATAGTATAGCTTATAAAGTAATTCTAAGGTTAGACCTAAGAAAAAGTAGATTTAGAGCTATTATTTAAGTTTAAAGTAGTTTAAAAGTAGTTTAGAATTAGTTCTTAGTTTTAACTTTACTATTAACTCGGTTCCAAAACTAAGTTAAACTTCTAAACTAGTTTCGAGTAAATAGCTATAGGTACGTATATAAAATAGTATTTCGAAATATATATATAATTGTATAAATAATTCCATATTATTAAGTATATATAAGTAGAGTACCTAGAATACTAGTTTTAAGTACTAATAAAAATTATATTAAATAAGTTACTTCTTAAAGTAAAAGTAGGAAACTATTTGATATATATAAAACCTACTCCTTTATACTACATATTTTATAGTAGAGTAGTAGAAAAACCTATTAGTATATTAGCTAATAATATACCCCTTTTCTACTATTATAACTAAGTTTATTAATTTATTAATTTCGAGGGTAATTCCTTTATATTTAATAACTCTAAAAACTGTTTAAACTTTAATTTATCTAGTACCTTTATTAATCTATCTATTATTATAAACCTAGTAAGTATATACTATAGATCTATTATACTAGATTTAATAGATTTATAAACGTAATAATATTAACAAATAAAATATTTTATTTTCTAGTAGAGCTTGAAGTTCTCTTAATAGTTATTATATAATTAAATAGATTATATATCTTTAGTATTCTATTTAATTTAAAGTATTAACTTATATATCTATACAAGCTTTATAACTATCTCTATAATACTATAAAATTCGGATTTAGTAGTACTTTATAGGGTACAAGATTAGTATTTAAATTAATATAATATAATACTTCTTATAAAGAAGAATATATATCTAAATATTAAATAACTAGTAGCCTTATAATTACCTTAACTAGTATTACTATATACATTTAATATTATATCTTTAGAACTATATATACTACCTTCTAATACTAAGAAGAGTATATCTATACCTTTAATATATCTTAGATCGCGTTTTACTTAAGTAATATATACTTTTAATAGGTTATTAAAATAGTAGAACAATACTGATATAGAGAATACTAAGTCGATTTAGGTAATATAATTAAGCTATATATAATAGAACCTACTATATATCAGTAGTCTTTAATATCCTTAAGTACTTACGTACCTACTACTATAAATTCAACTATTATTAGAATATATTTAGAGGTAATTCTAATATAGGTGTAATTTAAGTTTAATTTAATTTTAAATATAATCTAATTATATATAAGATTTTAACTTAGGTTTAACTAGTATTAGAATATAGTTCGATTTATAGTTAACTTAAAGCTAGACTTAAGTTTAAATATAGTTCGAATATAGTTCGAATATAGTTTAAATATAGTTTAAATATAGTTTAAAGATTTTTAAATTTAATTAATATTTTAAATATATTTCAAATATATTCTAGATATATTTATAAATTAGATTGTAATTAGACTAATATTAAAACATTATTAAACTTATAGTTTAATCTAAGTTAGTATTAGGTTATACTAAGTTCTAGTACTATTCTAATAACTACCTAGATATTAGATTAAATAAAGCTAAAAAGTACTTAGAATAATCTTTTACTTAAAAAAACATAGTTGTGACGACATGTACGATAATGTTGCTCGTGGGCGTCCAAGGTGTAGGTTATGGAATCGTAGAACTGTCTCATTCGAAGATTCTAAGCTAAGGAGAAAAGGAGAGCTCGAGAGAGCTCGAGTCTAAATACGAGGTGTAATGCCAAGCCACGCTAGTCGAGGCTGAGATAGCACGTGACGGTCAGAACAGTTACAATAGTAGTAGTATACATTAGTATAGCTAGTATATAGTAGTAGTATAGCTAGTATATAGTAGTAGTATAGTATATAGTAGTAGTATAGCTAGTATATAGTAGTAATATGGTATATAGTAGCGGTGTAGCTAGCTAGTATATAGTAGTAGTACAGTATATAGTTATAAAAGAGTATATTTCGTAGAAGTAGTATAGATATAAATATAACGCGAAATTACGTAATTACGTATTTTTAGTAAGTTTATATTTACTTTAGTAATCTACTTCCGACTATAATCTAGACTATACTAGACTATATTTCTAGTATAATTCTACTATAATTTAACTATATTTTAACTAGAATTCGAGTATAGTCTAACTTATATTTCGACTAATTTAGAGAATTTATTCTAAGGGTTTTATCTACTTAGACTATTAGCCGACTATTAGCCGACTATTATCCGACTATAAGCTAGATTATAATCCGATTATATTTAAACTATATTCCGATTATATTCGAACTATATTCTAATTATATTTAAACTATACTCTAATAGATTCTAGCCTAGTTTAACCTACTTCTAATTAGAATTAGATAGTAATTAGCTTAAAGTTAAACTATATTTTAACTAAAGTTAAAATATAGTTAAAATATAATTAAATTATAGTTTAAATATAGTTAGAAAGTAGTTAAATTCTTTATAGTATAGCTATTCTTAAGGTATATAGAGATAATTAAAGTATAATTATATTAATAAAGAATACTTATTTAAATAAAAGATCTAAGTATATTAATATATACTATTACTTTATTTAAAACTTAGCTAAGTAAAAGAGAGTATAAATAGCGTTTATTCTAATAAATAATATAATTACTAATAGTATAATAAACTACTATAGTAACTAAAGTTTAAAAGATTTAAGGAATAAATCGAATTAACCTAGTAGTATTAGAAGTATATAAGATTATAAAATAAATTAGTTATACTTAAGTTGTTTTAAGAAAAAGTATTAAAAAGATTATATATATAATAACTAGAGTTTAAACGTACTAAGTCTAGATTAGAACTAGAATTATATAAGCTAGCTCTAGCTATATATTACCTTAAGTATAAGCCTTAACTTCTTTTCTTCTTAGTTTAATATATACTCTTTAATCTACCCTTTATTTATTGTACTTTATATCTTATAAGAGAATTATTATTATTTCTAGAGAATATTTACTTAATAATCTACTTATTAAATAACTAGTAGCTTTATGATTACCTTAGCTAGCGTTACTATATACCTTTAAGATTATATTTCTAAAGTTATATTATTTATATTCTAATACTAGAAAAAGTATATTAGTACTTTTAATATATTTTAAATAATACTTACTTAAGTAATATATACTTTTAATAAATTATTAAAAAGTATAATAGAACTAATATAGAGAATACTAGATATACTAGGTATTTAAGTAATATAACTAAGATGTATAATAGAACCTACTATAAATTAATAGTTCTTAATATCTTTTAATATTATTTAAAACTTTTTTAGCTAAGAGATTATTTAGTTCTGTTATAAAGGATTTATTAGAGTTTTAACTTATTTATAGTTCTTTATTCTAATTTTTTTTAAAAACTTTTTAAATATAAGTATTCTAGTATAAATATAACTTTTAAGTGTTTTTTTCTTAAACTATTTAAATACTAAGAAAGTAACGTACTAGTTTAACGTTATTTAATTTAAAGTACTTTTATAAATTAACTTTAACTTATTTTAATTCTTTTTCTACTTTATTTATAATTAGTATATTATTAATATATATATAATACTTTTATTATTAGTAGTATAAATATAATTATATACGTACCTACGGCTATTTACTCGAAACTAGTCCGAAACTAGTTCGAAACTAATTTAAGGGGCTAACCTAGTTCTAGAACTAAGTTAATACTAGAGTTAAAACTAAGAACTACTTATAAACTATTTATAGACTACTTTAAACCTAAAGAATAGGTCTAAATCTGCTTCTTATTAGGCCTAAAACGTTAGAATCGCTCTATAGGTTATACTGGAGCTTATATTAGTAACCAAGTACTAGGTAGTTTACCAATAGAAGTATATAAAAAGTACTTGGAAGAAATCTTTGCCAAAAAAAAAGACGTGATCTTTTTTCTTTTATAATTTTCTCTTTATTTTATATAATAATTAGCTCTAATTCTAGTATCTCTATACATTTTAGACCTCGTGCTATAAGCCTATATAGCCCGAAGTTTAGCCGAGCTAGCGTATAGCGGGCGGCGTGCTCCTTAGCCGTAGCCGGGACTAAGGCGACGCGAGGACCTAGCGCGGCGCCGTCGGTGCACGGGCCACCCGACCATCCCACCTTTGTCCGACTACCCTCGAAGTACTCGACTACCCTTCCTTTGAAGCGCTCGACTACCTTCGAAGCACTCGACAGCCCTCCCTTCGAAGTACTCGATAGCCCTCCCTCAAAGCGTATAAGAACAACCACTCGTACGACGCGGTACGGCATATGGTAGCATAGTATAGCATATAGTGGTAGCATGGCTAGCATATGGTGGTAGCATGGCTGGTATATGGTGGTAGTATAGTATATGGTAGCATAGCTAGCATATAGTGGTAGCATAGTGGATAGTCGTAAAAGGGCGTGTTTTTTAGGAGTAGTATAGGTACGAATATAACGTGAAACCACGTGATTTTTTAATTTTTTCAGGCTATTTTCGAGTAATTCAAAGTATCGATACTAGTTTCAGACTAGTTTCGAACTAGTTTCAACCCTAGCTTCACCTATATAAGCCGCTCCGGAACCTTGAACCGCTCTAGAACCCTGAACTTTTTAAAGATTTATAGAATCGGACTCGGTTTTAACACCGGCTTAATCTCGCCTCGACTAGCGTCGCTTAACGGTTCCTAAGCGGTTCCTAAGCGGTTCCTAAGGTTCGAGTCGGGTTCGAACTAGGTTCAACCTAGTTTTAAGCCGGTTTTAAGCTAGCTTTAACTCGGTTTTAACTCGGTTTTGAGCAGATAGTGTCTTGGTAGTATAGTAGTAAAAATATTATTAATTTAGCTAATAGAATTCCTATAGGTGTAAATAACGATACCTTAATTATAAATATATCGCCTTTTACTATATTATATATATATTAGTATAAGAAGTCTTAAAAGTAATCTAGAATTACTAAAAGTTAATTATTATAACATAAGAGTCTAGGTTTTACTAAGTACTTTCGTGAAACTAATACTTCCTTAACTTTAGTATCTCAGTACTCGCTAACTCTAGTAGCTTTAAAAACTAGATTATATAAACTATACTTATATATAAATATTTAATAAAGTAAGTATATTCTAGTAGTATTACTTCTAGAATAATTAAGTATTATAGTATTAAATTATAATGATTAGAACATTCTATAGTATATAAGAAACTATAAGTAAAAAGGTACTAAAGTTAAGGTATAGATTAGCTCTATTAAAATACTTTATAAAAACCTATAGAATTTAAACTTTTTATATAATAATAATTATAAGTAAGAAAAAAATAAGTATTACTTACTAATAATTAAAAGCTAACTTCTTATACTAGAAAATAAAACCTTTTCTAATATTAATAAAATCTAGTAAGTTATATTCTATAGTATATACCTTCTTATAACTTCTTAAGAATATATTACTAGCTTTCTTAGTATAAATTAGAAGTTATAATATCTTATAATATTTACTTTAGATTTCTATAATTATAGTAGGTTTTAGATAATTAGTATTAAAAGTAATACTAAGAAGTACTTTATTATCTTCTTTAAACTTAAGAACTATTTCTTATTTAAACTTTAAGAATAAACTATTAAATAATTTCGAATAATTACTATATATGTTGAGGAATTCTGGAATGAGATGTATCTGGAGTACAGGTGTAGCTAGTCCCGATTGGGAATGGTGGCGCACTAGCTAGGTGCAGGTGTATAAGGCCGAGCTGGAGCCTCGACCTTCTTCTCTCTCTAGTCTAATATACACTGTTTAACCTGCCCCCTTCCTACTGCTCTACAGTCTCCTATGAGAGGATCATTACCGCTCAGGGGATATCTGTTCAATAATATAAATATATAAATTATTAGGTTAAATTAGGTTCTTACTATTAAGATATATCTAAAAGTAAGAACTAAATAGTAATTTTATAGTTAATTTATAGTAAAAGATCTTACTCTAGGTTTATATAGTTAATATTATAAACAAAAGCCTTAAGCTTCCTAGATTATATTTATATAAGTATTATTAAGCGATTAATAAATATTACTTACTTATAATAATCCTTATTATTCTAAGTAGAATTAATAGCCGGAGTACTAAATTCCTTTATTATAAGCCCGAAATAAAGACTTATATAAGCGTTAAAGTAAGCTTAATCCTTATATATTTAATACTTTTATTTTAACTAAAAAGATTCTATACTTTTTAATCTAGGAATCTTAATATAATTAATTACCTAAGTAACTAAACGTCTTTAGCTGGGTCCTTAGCTAGAGCTACTACTAGTTTTATAACTTCTAGTAATTAGAGTAGATAATCTAGAGCTTCTTAGTATACTTTTATTATTATTTTTAGCTACTACTACGTAAGCTTTATATAACTCTTAGAATAAAGTTTATAAAATCTTAATATTTCTTTAAAGGATTTTCCTATTAGAGGCTAAAATAACTAGCGAGGTTACGAGTATATTAGATTCTATAATAGCTATAAAGGTTAAAGTAATTATATTTATTATAAATTCTAGTCTCTTTAAGTTTATATTCTTATTAGTACTAAAAACCTACCTAATAGCTTAAGCGAAAAGAGGTTTAACATAGTTATCTCGAAGGAATATATAAAGAAAAACTAGAATAATAATTAATTATCTTATATATTACTATATAAAGTATAAGCTAATATAATAGCTAGCCTATAGGTTTATTAGTATATATAATATTAAATAAACTATAGGACTTCTAAGAGTAGTACTTACTATTTTAGTAGAAATAGTATTTTTCTTAGGATTATAACGTATTTAGAAAGTACTTTAGCTATAAGAATCGAGTCTTTTAGTATAAAATATATAAGTTTTATAATTCTATTATACGTAGCCTTAGTACTAAAAGTATTCTTAGAGTTATAGTCTTATCTTTACCATTAAATTTTATAGTAGTATTAGCTATTATAAATAATATTATATTATTCTTTCTTTAAAATGATATAGAAATAATAACTTATAATATCTCTAGAACAAGTAATTCTAGTATTTATAAAAGGTTAAATACTATTTTACTCTAATCCTTAAGTTCTTATAAAACCGAGAAAGGCTTATAGTAGTTTACTCTTAGTATATTAGCTATATAAATAAGAATAAATTTATAAATACTAGTCTTAATACTATTAATATTTATTTTAACTCCTATAATAAATTAGTATTTATTATAAAGAATAAAAGAATAGAACTTACTCTTTTATATTTATTTTATAGCTTTCTCGGGTAATTAAAATATATTAGTTAAGTTACTTATATAAGAACTAAGAGAAAGTAGGAAAATATTAACTTAAAAATTTCGCTCTTAGTAGTTAAATACTATAATAAAAAAGTATACTCTTATAAGGGATCTATATATATTTCTATATAGTCTAAAGCTATTTATAAAATAAAGGAGTAGTAAACTTACAATAAATTTTCTAAGCTCTCTAGTATTAAATTATTAGAGTAATTCTAGACGCCCTCTATAATAAGCGATTTCTATTTCTATATAAATAGAATAGAAGGCTTATGTAAAGTAATATTATACTTTCTTATTAACTATATATTAAATTTAATAAATATATCAGTTTCCTAATACTAGTTACACTCTATTTTATAGTTTAAAGCTACTATAATACCTATAAATATAATACATAGTATTAGTAAAATAATAAATATAATATTATCCTTAATAATAATAAGTTTACAAGGCCTAATAGTAGCTACTTTACTATTAAGGTTAGTTTTAAAGTCTAGATACTAGATTTTAATATTAATAGATCTAGGAAGTCTAATATACTTATAAATAAAGTAATAATCCTTAGTAATTACTAAGATATAACTAAAATAAAGCCGGTCCTTATTACTACTATAATAAATATAGTTGTTATTATTATACTAAAATATAACTATATCTAAAGGATATATTAGATATACTAGTCTTTCTAGTCTTCTATTAGTAGCTAGAATACGTTTATAATAAGTAAATTCTCTAGAAGTACTCCTAACCGAGGAATACTACATACTCTAATATTATTTAAGGGGGTTTAATAATTTAGTAGAAGTTATAGGAATGAAGGCTTTATAGAGTTTAAGAAAGGGTAATTATACTTTAAGTCTTCGCTTAAGTATATTAATACCTTATAGCTATACTATAAAGAATTTAACTACTTTCTAACTATATTTAAACTATAATTTAATTATAATTTAACTATATTTTAAGTTTACTTAAAACATAGTTTAACTTTAAGCCAATTACTATCTAATTCTAATTAGAAGTAGGTTAAACTAGGCTAGAATTTAGTTCGAATATAATCGGAATTTAATTTAGCTAATAGTCGGCTTATAGTGGGCTAATAGTCTAAGTAGACATAACCTCCAGATAACTACTTGAATTAGTCGAAATATTAGTTAGACTATACTCGACTTATACTTGAATTATACTCGAATTATACTAGAAGTATAGTCTAATATAGCTTAGATTATAGTCTAAAGTAGATTACTAAAGTAAATATAGACCTACTAAAAATAAGGAGTCACGTGATTTCGCGTTATATTCGTGCTTATACTACTCCTATAAAACATAGCCCTTTTACAACCATATACTATACTACTACTATATACCATGCTACCACTATATGCTAGCCATGCTACTACTATATGCCATACTACTACCATATGCTATACTACCGCTATATGCCATGCTACTACCATATCTACTACCATATACTATGCTACTACCATATACTATGCTACTACCATATACTATGCTACTACCATATACTATGCTACTACCATATACTATGCTACTACCATATACTATGCTACTACCATATACCATGCTACTACCATATGCTATGCCACTACTATATACGAGTCGTCGTACAAGTGTTTGTTCTCGTACGCTTCGAGGGCTATCGAAGGGAGGGTTAGTTGAGTACTTCGAAGGGAGGGCTATCGAGTACTTTAAAGGAAGGATTATTAAGTATATAAAGGTAGAATAATTAGATAGCCCGTATACCGACGGCGCCCGCGGTAGGTTCTAGCGTTACCTTAGTTCTAACTATAGCTACGAAGTATACTACCCGCTACCCACTACCTCGGTACCTCGGCTAAACTTCGGGAGTATATAGACTTATAGCGCGAATTCTAAAATTTATAGGGATGCTAAAATTAGAGCTAATTATTTTATAAAATAAAGAGAAAATTATAAAAATAAAAATAAATTTTTATTTTTAAGAAAAAAAAGATATTTTAAATACTTTTAAACTTTAATAAAACCTAGTTTTATTAAGTATAAGGTTCTTTATAAGTTCTCTACTATATTTTTACTATTTTAATTAATCTTTATAAGTTTTAATATAGTTTATATATATATATTAATTATTATTATAATATAAGAAAAAAGATATATACTTTTAAAAGTTACTAAAAACTTCTAGAATACTATTCTAGTAATCTATATTAGATTACTAGTAGGAATATAAGTTTATAATAATACTAGACTATAATATTACTATTAATAGTTACTAAAGCTCTTTATAAAAGAGAATGATAAACCTAAAAGAAACCATTAAACTAAATACTATAAATATAACTATAAGAGAAACTAGTAGAAAGGAAGGCTCGCCCTCGCCCTCTTATTATATTTAATAGTTTCTTTATAAGTTAATTTAATTTATATATTTATTTACTACTTGTAAATTAATTTATTATTAGGTAAGTAGGTTGTAAGCACGCCTCGCTAGCTACGCGAGCTCGTACGAACTCGCCGGCTTTTAAGTATATATCTTAGCTATGGTTTTATACTATAATAATAATAAGTTATTTAATTAAGAGTTAAATACTAAGGAAAAAGCGTACTTATAAGACGGATTATATCTTAAGGCTCTAAGCGATATACCCCTAGCTAGTACCCTACTAACATCCACGGTTATACTTATCTAGTATCTAGCCTATACTCTACTAGCTATAGATATTTTAGGATTATTATAAGAATACTAGAATATAGCTTAAAATACTTAGATTACTTATACTCAAGCTATATATTCTTTATATACGATTCTAGCTAAATATAAATATAAGAGTAGTAGTTTTAGGTTTATAGCTCTTAGTATAGCTAGAGCGTAGCTATACGCCTTATATAGAGCTCGGATACTCTTAGCTTATATTCCACGTTATACTATTAGTATACTAGCCCTAAGTCTATACCATACCAGCTATAGATATTATATGAGTATAGTAAGAATACTAGAATATAGCTTAGATACTAAGGACATTTATACTTTATTTATATATGTTTTAGATATAATTCTAGCTAGACATAGGTACTACTACTATTAGTTTTAGTATTCCTATATAAATACCTAGGTACCTAGGTACGTTATACTTTAAAGGTGGTAATTAGAGAGTAATAACTTCTAAATTAACCTTAGAAAGATCTTTTATAGAACTCTTGCTTCTAGCTAAAGCTAGAAGCTTATAGATAAGTTAAGAGTAATAATAAAAGCTAAAACTATATTTACTTTAATAATTTATAATATTAAGTAGCTTAAAGAGATAGTAAACTATCTAATCTATAAATTATAATATATCTAAAGTTTTTACTTTTTTAAAGAAACTAAATAACAAATATATAATACTTTAATAAAATTATAAAGTTTAAAAAGCTTATATAAAAATAAAAGCTAAAAATAAATAATAAAAGAACCTTTATATAAATAATACTAGTAACTAGAGAAAAAAAGCTCTAGCTAAGCTTAAAAGGCTTATAAGAAGAGCCTAGATAGTAAGCTAAAGAGAAGTATTATATAAAGTATTCTAAGATAACTAAAAGCTTTAGAAACTAAAGAAATAAGCTAGAATAAAAAGCTACTTATAACTTAAAGTACTTACTCTTTTAAAACTAAAGTTAGCTAATAAAAGACTTATAAGTAATATATATACTAGTAAAGCTAAGATTCTCTTAGAAAAATTCTTTTTAATTTTAATTATAGATTATACTAGTATATTAAATTAATAGTTTAACTAAGATAGCTTTTCTATTTAATGCTTCTTAGTCTAAGAAGTAATAAAAGCTAATATAGCTATAACTATAAGATTTACTTTATAAAAAGTTAAAAGCTTTAACTAGCTAGTAAATAGCTTTTTTAAAAAATATAAGAAACTACTTTACTTAGCTTTAGTAGTAATAACTAAAGTAAGTTTTATACTTTAGTATTTCTTAGCCTAGTTTAAGAAAACTGAAGTAATTATAGTTTAGAAACTAAAAAAGATAAAATAAAAAAAAGTAAACTAGAGCTTATAAGCTAATTATACTACTATTTATAGTTAAGAAAGTTATTAAAAAAGTTATAATAATTAAGCTAACTTATTCAATAAAAACTAAAAAAATACTTTTAAAAATATAAATCAGAAATAAATGTTTATAAAATAGCTATTAAAATAGTAATATAAAAAGTTTATACTATTTAAAGTAATAAGTACCATATATTACTAATATAGCTAGATATAGTAAAAGTATATCACTAAGTAAACTATAAGTAGTTTCTTTATATTCTTTATAAGAAAGAAGTCTTAAGATAAATAGTAGTCTAAATAACTAGTTATTTTATTAATAAAAAGGTTTTACTCTTTTTTAATAAAGAACTTACTAAAAAGTAATATTTATACTAAGAAGTAATACTTTATTAAAACTTTTGAAAGATAAAAGAACTAGTTATTATAAGATTCTTAAATAATATAAACTTACTTATTATATTTACTAGTATAATAAAAAACGTTTATATTCTTAAAAATAAATAAATAAAAAAAGAATAGCTTTTAGCCTTAAAAATAATAATCTTATTTACTCTACTAGAACTAAAGAACTATAATAAGAGATTATAAAATTTGGTAATATAATTCTTATTTTAAAAGATAATATAAGGTTCCTAGAAATATAACTTAATTATAAACTTAACTAAAAGATATATAAAAGTATTATCTAAAAAAAGTGTGACGATTCTGACCGTCACGTGCTATCTCAGCCTCGACTAGCGTGGCTTGGCACCACACCATGTACTTAGACTCGAGCTCTCTCGAGCTCTCCTCTTCTCCTCAGCTTAGAATCTTCGAATAGACAGTTCTACGATTCCATAACCTACACCTTGGACGCCCACGGGCAACATATCGTACGTGTCGTCACAAAAAGCTTATAATATAAACTGTTATTTTAACGAGATCATTAGCTAAGACCTAGAATATTAACTATAATAAGTTATAGTAGGTTTATACTATAGTTATTACAAGTATAATTGTATATAAAACATTCATTTAATACTATTAAATAGTAAGAAATAATAAAGTTAAAGGTATAGTAAGGTCTTTTATAACCTACTAATTAAAGTATTTTTAAATAGTAATAAAAGTATATAAAGCTATAGCTAATAAAGACCTTAAGCTAGAGAGTAACTATACTTTAATTAATCTTTACTTAAATACTTATATAACTAAGTTTAAAACTAGTTATAAGAACCTTTTAGTAAGTAAAATAGTATAAAATAAATATAAAAAGATATAATACTAGCTTAAAAGTAAAAGAAAGAAAGACTAGTAATCTATAGCTACCTAGTAAAGTAGTTAGCTAAAAAGTAAAAGAAGATAAGCTAAAAACTAACTTAGAAATAAAGAGAATACTATATATAAAAAAGAGATAATACTAAAAGACTAGTTGGAAAGAATCTAAGACAAAAATAAATCTAAGAGAAGTACTTGAAAAAGAAACTCTAGATATTAGATAAGGTAGATATACTTGATAAAGTATAGTAACTAAGAAACTTTTATAAGGACCTTCTAAAAATAAAAAGCTCTCTCTTAGTTTAAATAAAAATAAAGAAAATAAGCTTTAAAGAGTTTCTCTTTTAGAGATAAGTCTTTTAGCTAATAAATACTATACTACTAGTATAAGCTAGAGATAAATAATATAAACTACTTAGTACTATACTATAGTAAACTCCTAGAGGAGAGGAGTTACTTATAGAAAGTACTAGAAGGTTAGATAACTACTAGACTAAGAGATATATAAACACGCCTAAGTATAACTAGAAGATCCTAGTACTACTAGAGTAGCTACTTTTACTAGGAAGGCTAAGTAAGTACTACTTAGTACTTAAACTAGAAGCAGAAGAGAGAGAAGAGAGATAAGAGAGTAGCCTCTAAGTAGCTATAAAAGAACTAGTCCTAAGATAAGGAACCTACCTAAAAATAGACTTCGACGCCTTTAAAGTTTCTAGTTTATTTTATATTATTTATTTTTATTTTATTTATTTTTATTTTTATTTATTTTTATTTTATTTATTTTTATTTTTATTTATTTTTATTTTATTTATTTTTATTTATTTTATTACTTTCTTTTATACTTTAGTAACTAAGCTCTAGCAACTTACCTAGGACCTTATTCTTAACTACTAAGTAAGTAGCTAAGTCTTATACCTTATATTAGTAGTAAATAATAGAGTATATTATAAATAAAACTTATAGACTTAGTTAGATTTAGATAAGTAGAAGTACTATATACCCCTAGAATAAGCTCTATACCTATTAGTATAAGATAAATAATATATATATTAATTTACGTTTATTAAATTAAACTTTAATTAAAAATTAGTTTAGCTTTAGTTTTACTTTACTCTAACTTTAGTTTAACTTTAGTCTAACTTTAGTCTAACTTTAGTCTAACTTTAGTCTAACTTTAATCTAACTTCTACTTAACTTCTACTTAACTTTTATTTAACTTTTATTTAACTTTTATTTTAAATCTAGTTTAATTAACTTTAACTATTAACCTAATTTTAATTATATTTAAAATATAATTTAAGTCTAGTTAAATTATAGTTAACTATCTATAAGTAGGTACGTAAGTAAGTTAGATATAAATAATCTAAGGATTTTAGCTATATTCTAGTATTTTTATTATACTTTTATAATATCTATAGGTAGTAGAATATAAATATATAAGTAGGTACGTATAAGTATAACCGTAGATTTTAGTAGAGTATATATCTAATAGATATAAGGTATTAGCTAAGACTTAGTATATATAATTATACCCTAATAAAACTCCTACTATACTATTATAATAATATTACGATTTTACTATAGTATTTAGCCCTAGAATTATAAACTATCTAATTCTAAGAAGGTAAGTACTAATAAACTAATATATATACTACTCCTAGATCGTAGCGAGCTACGGGGGTTGAGGGGCTAGCCCCTAAGAAAAAAAAAGGCTATACGTAGGTAGACCGGGGTAGATATAGGTTACGTAGGTAGGTAAAGCCTTGAGCTATCTACCTACTACTAAAAGCCTTTTTATAAGGGTATAGTACTAAGCGAACGCTAACGCTTTATCTACCTTAGTAAAGGGAAATTACTTATAATACTTTAGTTATAGTCTAGTATATACGAGATCTCTTTTATATCTAACTAAGAATAATACTAAAGATATATAAATTTATTAGAAATAATATTTAATTTAAATAGTATAGTCTTATAGTATTACTTAGAGTAAACTAAGGTTCTTAGTATAAGTATAGTTAAAATTATTTAGAGTTTATATCTTAACTAATAATACTACTTATAATATTAGTAAAGTATTAATAGTTCTAATTGATTTAAACTAGAAGTTATATATTATAGTATTATAGGCTAGAATTACTATATAGTATAAACTAGAATTACTAAGTAGAGTTATATCCTAGGTAAATACTTATATTAGTATATATTTTATTATTATTTTTAAGAGATATTTTACTTTTAAAAATAGTAAATATAATAATAGCTTTAAAAGTTAACTTAGTATTATTTATATTTATTTTATAATAAAATAAATAAACGTAGAACTAGGTTTTTAAAAGTAGTGATTAAAATAAAGTATTAATAACTATAATACTTAATACTTTAGTGTTAAGGAATTATAAAATGCAATGTATCTAGAGTATAGGTGTAACCAGTCCCGATTAGGAATAGTGGCGCACCAGCTAGGTATAGGTGTATAAGGCCGAGCTAGAGCCTCGACCTTCTTCTCTCTCTAGTCTAATATACACTGTTAACCTACCCCCTTCCTACTACTCTATAGTCTCCTATGAGAGGATCATTACTACTTAGGGGATATCTGTTTAATAGGTTATAAGCCTAGGTTTGCCCTGGTAAACTAACTAGTTATATAGACTCCTGAACTACAAGGGTTCTTCAAGTTCGCGCAAGGAACTACATATCTAGAAGTCGCGTAAGGACTTCGATACACTGCCGCGCAAGGGTAGACACATTTACAAATCGCGTAAGGATTTAGAAACTGTCGCGCAAGGACAGAAACACTATTGACAAAGCTAAAGACGAGCTTATAGCTTACTATTAATCCTAAATCTACGAGGCTAAAGAGAGCTACTAAACTACATTTACTAAGACGTAGATAAGCTACGTACACAAACAATTTTACTAAATTACAAATTAAGTTAGGATTAAATACTTTACCTTTTAAATCTAATAATAATAATCTATAATATCGAATACCCTTACGTCTAGTCGCTACCGTAAAATAGACGACTATAGACATAAAGCAAGGATTCTAGTCCTTATACGCAATAACTTTGAGAATTAGTTCTAGCGGATGTAGGTGAAGTTTAGAACTAAGGAAGTCAAGTATATGATTAAGATCACGCTAAAAGAGTATGCTTAGATTATAAACCTAAAGATAACCACGACTCCCGTATTATTAAACATATTATCTACGATAAGTAGTGTTAACAAGGTTAATAAAGTTACTAGAGATCTAAAGGATTAGGGAAATATATTATAGAACATTAAAAAGAAGACTACCTATAAGAGAGACGAAGCAAAGGCAATTAAGTTTATACTTAATACTTTGTCTAAAGATAACTAAAACATCTACGATCAACACCTGATATACCACACACACCTTTTTCGCGGACTAAATTTTTTGTTCTAAACGATTTTGTCTCTTCTTCCTTAGACTAAATAATCTATTTCCTTCCGAGGAGATGGCTCCTCCTGGGCCCCCCCTTACCCCTACCCCCTGTATAAGGGGTCCTAGGGGAATAGGAAACCGCCCCCTCCCTCCTATCCCAAATATACAGCAACTATTTGTCGCCGGGACTTCTAAAGTCCTTGAACGGAACCGAGTCGGACAGACGTACTTTGGGGGAACTGCAGAGGCAGTAGACCATCACCTTAGCACGTTTCTCGACAAGGCTCCAGACGACGTCCTCCCTCTGGTACGCGACCTCTGCTACCAAATAGGCGACCTTTGTCTCTCCTTTCATAACGCCTACATACAA
>UNPT01000609.1:0-22347 GCA_900536445.1 Hymenoscyphus occultus
AGCACGCTCGCAAGCGCTACCGTAAGGTGGACCAGTGTTGTTCGAGACCTAGAGCCAGGCTCTCGTAACTACTGTCCGAAAAAAGACCTGGGAATACTCTAGGGCTCTCTAGAGGATCTATTGTAATATGACAGACGTGCTTCTGGACAGTCGGAACAAACAACACTCTATTCTTAGGACAATAGATGAGGAGAGAAGGAGAGCTCGAGAGAGCTAGGAACTAAATACAGGTCGTGCGCGCTAGTACTAGCGCGCCTCGCCGAGCGAGCATGTGACATCCAACCCTCGTGACCATAACCGTCACAAAAGGGGAGGAGTCTTTTTCTCCCTTGCCTAATTTAAATATCCCTAGAACTCGATAATAGAGAGCCTTAGAGCTCTATTTGCGTAGTGTATTAATAGAAGACGTAGAAATCGCTTTACGACCAAAATCGACGGTTAATCCTACTTCTCTTTTACTATAATACTACTACTGTCACCTACTACTTTTTAATAGAGACGTAGCTAATATCCTACTACCGTATTAGGATTGCGATCTCTATATTAAATTAAAGCTAGATAAGACCCTACCTTATAGTAAGTTATATAATATGTCTAAACTAGAACTTCTTGCTTTAAGAAAGTATCTCAAGGAACAGTTAGACAAGGGCTTTATTTACATAAGTACTTCTCCCGCCGTATTACTAGTTTTATTTGTAAAGAAGCCTAGCGGCGGTCTCCGCTTTTACGTAGATTATCGACTTTTGAATAATATTATAATTAAGAATCGGTATCTTATTCTACTAATCTAGGAGACTCTTTAGCGCCTAAGCAAAGCTCGATACTTTACGAAGCTTAATATGATTACTATATTTAATCGTATTAGGATAAAAGAGGGAGACGAATAGCTTACTACCTTTAATACTCGATATAGCTTATTCGAATCCCTTGTTATACCCTTCGGTCTCACTAACGCACCTACTACTTTTTAGGCTTAAATTAATAAAGTCCTCCGTCCATTTTTAGACATGTTTTATACTACTTTTCTAGATAATATAATAGTTTATTCCGATGACCTTCAGTCCTACCGCGAGCACGTCCACCAGGTGCTCGATGCTCTCTAGGCTACGGGCCTAAATTTAGATATAAAGAAGTATGATTTCGAGGTCTAGGAAGTTAAATATCTCAGTATAATAATCAATACTAAGGGCGTACAGATAGATCCGGAAAAGGTCTCTATAGTTATTAGTTAGTAGACGCTATCTAATCTCAAGGACTTGTAAGCTTTTCTTGGTTTCTCGAATTTTTACCTTCGCTTTATTAAGGACTTCTCGTATATTATTAAGCCTCTTAATTTTCTCTCTAGAGAAGGAGTATCTTAGTCCTAGGATTCGGATTACGAGAATCCGTTCTAGACTCTTAAGCGAGCCTTTATTTTAGCCCCTATTCTTCGTTACTTTAATCATACAAAAGAAGTAGTCTTAAAATACAACTCTTCCGATTTCATGTCTGCCGCTATACTCTCTTAGTATTATAATAGTGTTTTATACCCTGTTACGTTTATGTCCAGGGTATTTAACCCCGCCGAGTACAATTACGAGATCTACGATAAGGAACTTCTTATAATTATATAAGCTTTTGAATCCTAGCGAGCCGAGCTAGCCAGCGTCGAATACCCTATTTCTGTTATTACAGACTACCAGAATCTTAAATACTTTATAACTACAAAACACCTTACTCGCCGGCAAGTACGTTAGAGCGAGTTCTTATCTTCTTTCGACTTCGTTATTAAGGTAGCTCCTACAAAGGACCTTGTTAAACCCGACTCCTTGACTCGTCGCTCTTAAGATTTACCCAAAGGTTCGGACGACCCTCGCCTGAAATACTAGGACTAGGCCCTACTAAAAGGGTACAATTTGGACCCTGCTTTGCGGCTGTCGCCTATCTAACTTAACGAAACTAATAAATCTAACGATCAGAGGATTACTTATATACTTAAGGAGGGTTATCCTAACGACCCCTTTTAGAAGCGAATATCCACTAAGATAAATTGTGTTAACTATACTCTATACTCTAAAGAGGTGTCTTTGTCGGAGTATGTAATTCGCGATAATCAATTATACTTCCGAGACCACTTATACGTTCCTAATACTAATTTACGTGTATAGTTACTTCAAAAGAGCCACGATTCTATAGAAAGTGGCTACCTAGGACAGAACAAACTTTTCGAACTAATTTTTCGATATTATTAGTGGCCGAAGCTATATAGCGATATCGCTTAGTTTTATAAGGCTTACGAGAATTGCGCTCGTAACAAGTACTCTTAGCTTCGTTATTAGGGTACCCTAAAACCACTTCTACTTCCACTTCAGCGATGGACCAACTTATCTATAGATTTTATAGGTCCCCTTGCTAGAGTTGATAGATTTAACCAGATAATAGTAGTAACTGACAGGCTTTCTAAAGACTATTACATCATTCCTTACAAAACTACCATAACCGCTACCGACCTAGCTCACGTCTTCGTTCGAGAGATTTAGAAGCTCCACGGCCTTCCTAGCTCTATTGTTTCTAACCAAGGGACCTTATTTGTTACTGACTTTTAGAAAGCTATCTATAGTATACTACAAATTCAGATATAACTTTCGATAGCTTACTATCCTAAATCTAATAGGTAGACTGAAATCATGAATAAGTTAGTAGTAAAATATCTTCGCCTTTATTTAGACATCGCTTAGAAGAAGTGGGTACAATATCTCCCCCTAGCAGAATTCGCTATACGGAATGTTGTAAATAGCTCTACTAGAATGTCCCCCTTTTTTACGAACCACGGTTACCACCCTCGACTAAGCTTTGCACCACTAAAAGACTTAGACTCTATGTTACTAAAAGAACTAGCTAGTACTCGATTCGTACAGAAAATGTAGGAGATCCTCGATTTATTACAAACTAATCTCCTAGCCGCTCGAGATTCGATGGAGTCTTCCGCTAATAATTCAAGGGACCCAGCCCCTGCTTATCGAGTAGGTAATTTAGTACTGTTAAGTACTAAAAATATCCTATCTACTTATCCTATTCCTAAATTCGATACTAAGTTTATAGGACCTTTCCGAGTCCTTTAGAAGGTTAACTCGCACGCGTACAAGCTAGACTTACTAGTAGAACTCGAAGTAATCCATCTAGTCTTCTATACTAATTTGTTACAGCAAACTGTGGGTACTCTACTACCTGGGCAGCACAATCCACCAGCTATGCCAGTAGCGCTCGATAATAGTGGTCAGGAATTATAGGCAGTTGACAGAATTATCGATTCTCGGCGTCAAGATAGTCAATTTAAGTATTTAGTCTAGTAGAGAGGTTACAAGGAGAGCACGTAGGAGCCCCTTGCGAATGTCTTTACAGGCTCTATATCTCGTACCCTGTTCTATCGCTCTTTCCCTGATGAGTTACGACCTACGTCTAAGGAATTACAAGCTGCTCGCGCTGCTTCTGTGCAGAAGGGTTATAGGATAAGGGGTGGCCTTATGTGAAGGTTCGATTTCGAGTTTTATAGTAAATGGATTCACTTGAGTGAATAGGGGTGTTCGGTATTCCGTAGCTATTTAGTTAGTTCCACCGCGAGGAGTTCTCTCCTTCTCTCCTTACGGACAATCTAATCAATATTCCACCCTGACATTAGTAAAGTTACTTATATAAACTTTTATATTAGAGGAACTTACTATTACCTATGCTTACTATTATATATTATTATTTATTTATTTATTTATTTCTTCTCTTTCTAGAGCCCTTTATACGGAACGGACATAGGCGGATCGGGCACAGAATTACTAAACTTTTAATTATAAACTTTTAACTATAGATAAAAGTCTCTTATAAGTATACGGATTTTTATATTAGAGGAGCTATAGTGACTATTACCTATAAGAGACGTAGGTAGTTGTTACTTTCTCTATACCTCTCTATTAAAATAAAATAATTCTAAACTATTTATAGAACTATTTTATATATTTCAGTTTTCTAATACTTTTAAAATAATTTAAAATAAGTACTAATCATTATTTTAAAACAATTATAAAACTATTTTATCTATTTTAGTTATTTAACGCTTTTAGAAATTAGAATAATTTTATTCTAAGAGAGGTATATATAAAGTAACGACTACAGCTCTTATAGGTAATAATTACCTCCTTAATATAAAAATCTTTATAATAGCCTTGTTTATTATTAAAAGTTTATAATTAAAAGTTTGGTAATTCCGTACCCGATCCGCCTATGTCCGTTCCGTATCTTTACCTCTCTTTTCGCGATACCCTTTTTATATATTCTAGTTATACTACTATAGTTAATTCTTGTCGTAGTTAATTATAAACGAAGAAAAGAAAAAGGGGGCAAGGGCTCAGAAATTAGGCAGGAACGTTAAAAAGGTAACGTAATAGTCTAGCTGGTTTAGGAAAGGCTCCCGTATTACTCAAGCGAAAATACGAAACTCTTACTTCTACTCGCAACTGATAGCCACCTTCTTTTCTTCTTATATTATTTATAATAGCGATAGTAACAATTATAATAATAGTAAGGGTAGAGCGATAGTAAGAGTATAATAGTGAAAGTACAACAGGAAGGGTGCGACAGTGAGGGTGTGACAGTGAGGGGACCACGACAGCGAGAATATCTGTACTTATAGCTAATCGAATAGGCTAGATCTATTCTAGACTAGAGTAGATATAATAAATTTTAAAAATCTAAATGTTACGTGTTCGATCGGCCCACGTCCGTTCCGTATATCGTACACTTTTAAATAACAGGCTACAGACGGTGGCGACTGAGTGAGGCAAACTTTCGTACTAGAGGTGGCTTTTATAACAATAAGATGACAAGCTTAAGTACGCTCGCTGTATTATCTTCGCAAGAAATCGCCGATGGATAAGCATCTTGATCACAGCTATCCCCTTTCAAAGCATGATGTTGATCCACCACAACATCGTCCACTTGAGACCCTTCAGTGCTCCCTTATCCTGCTCATCTACCTGGCCGGCCTCAAACTTCTTGACCAAAGCATCCAAAGAATATCTGCACCACATGATAGTTCCCAACCTCCACGCCCGATAGATTGAACACACGCCAGATATACCAAGGCCAGCGAATAACGCAAGACGCCAATAATCACGCCCCGAATACAATGCTGCATTTAGAGTCGTGCGCCAAACAATCTTGGATATTCCGTTGACCTGCCGGGACGAACGCAAGTTGTGTACATCGTTTTTCAACGTACCAGTCTCTTCATTGCTGTCTGCTACTAGAGCTTGTGCCCAAGCGCTGAGGAATCAGCGAGAGTGCGTCAGTATACTTCTTGAAGCATTGGACTGAGCGATCTGGACTTACAACCCGCACATAAAGAGTAAGCAGTAAGGGACATATGGGAACCGTCTGTAAGGCCATTCAGAGTACTGGATTTCATGAAGCAAGATCCTCATTGATCTAAGTTCGAGACGTAGAAGATCCCGTGCTACCTCAAACGCCGCCGCAGCAGGATCCGAGGATTCGTTGTTGACTATAGATGTATTTAATGGCAAGCTCAGTCTCTACTTTCCGAGTCATTACTATGATAGGGATGTTAATGATTGCGTCTCAATTTGAACATTGAACACATACTTATGAGCCGAATTATGTGGACGATGTTTGATCAAATCCCTCAAGTCAAAATCCGCGTCACGACGCCGCTTTTCGAATTGAATACCGCGGGGCTCATGGAGTACGGCAAAACCTGCATCACCTTGGTCGAAGTTGGTAGACATCTTGATAATGAAGTGCTGCAAAAAGTTAGTCGAGCATTCAGTGAAAAGTCATCTCATCTGCTTGCTGTTCGCGAATTAAGGGATGCGCGACCCGGGTCGGTGACCGAATTAGTTCTAGTGAGGGCGGCAAAGGTCTCAGGTCAGCAGCTACAGCAAAGCATCTCGAAATCGTACCACACTGAGACTCGAAATCATTTTTTCACACTGAATTGATGCTCCATTGGTTCCTGATTCACACAGCATCCTGCGGGCTTATGCTGTCACTGTCTTACCGTCATTGCTGCTGCTATGAAATCACCTTGTCGCCGTCCGTTCACAACCCAATTTTTATCAGTCATTCGGTGGTCAAAGTCGATTTTTCACTTAGAAGTAGCTAATCAAACTGTAGTTACAGCTCAAGAAGGCTTTCTAAAATCGAGAAGTCTGTGGTGGAAAATAAACTTCGACGACTGAATGGAATGGGAGGTTGTGCAGTGTTCTGTGGCGCATGCCGAATCATAGATATATTGCCAGGGGAGGCGTCCGACCAAGAGAATGTATTTGAGCATGGAAAGGCTTTGGCGGACTTTTTATTGAAACATTTCCTGGCATATACTAGCAACCGAGACTTTGTGGAGTCAATCTACTCCGACCGCCTAATCGGCTTCGCTCTCAATTATTCGCCGATTACAAATGGGGAGACTTCGTACAGCAAAGTCAACATCCAGAAGTTCCACCTCCCAGAAATAGAAGAATGGGAGACATTTAAGACGACAATTGTTTGGACTAAGTTCTACCACGGACCGTAAGTTTGAGCTTCAAAGTTGCGTATCATCTAATCATATGTAGTCTCCTAGCCTTGCATCGCGTGGCAGAGGTCGTGGCAGCGTACAAGGACATAATACAGGGCATCCCGAACGACGTTCTCCCAAATGATGCTGTTAAAATAGTTATAGCTGCCGCACAAGAAGTAGTTCGGATACTGCCTGATCTAACGGTATGGGCTTTTTCTCCCGAACATGTAGAATCAGTATGGACGAGCATTTCAAGCTAACTATTCGCAGCCTCCTTTTTCAAAAGGTCTCAATCGAACTAATGTCGATGATTTGGTTAATCAATACACCCCGCCGGTGGTACAATGGATGGAAGAAGTTTTGGACGCTTTGGAGAATATGGCTATGGATACCAGTAGGTAAAATTCCACGGAACGTTTTATTAGGAGTTTCATTCTGATATATTGTGTGCAAATAGGAACGAGCGAGCCATCTCCTCGGCAAACTTGCCACGTACTTTCGAAGATATACCAGCTTAAACGGAAGACACCACCGTTTACTGCTGTCTTGGCGCTGCTCGCAGATAAGAAGAAACAACAGAAAGTTCTATGGGGCACCGCTGCTGTTGGTGGTATCGTTGTCGCTAGCGGGGGCATTCTAATCGTTAGTCTTCCTACTACTATAGCTGGCGCAGCTACCGCAATGGGAACCGGATGTATGAGTTTTGCCAAATTCCTCGAAGAGGGGGAGACAATCAACAGTATGATAAACTATCCCCACACCGTCTTGAATTATCACCTTTTGACAATGCTTCTTTTTCAATATCAAAATAAATTTTGCTAATTGTGGGCTTACAGGTATAACAATCAATGAGAAGGTCAATCAAGGCCTCGAAACGATCGTGTACTATATCGCCTTGTGCTTTATGAAGTCAAACGGTATCATCAACCCACACAGCAATGACGATCAGGTGAATGAGATCGTGGAGATGCTATATGGTCGTCGACCAACACATATAGCGAAGAAGCAATATCGAGCAGCATTCTTACACAACCTGGTTGGAAAACTGGCAAAAGATTTCCGCGAGGTCATTGCAGGGCTACGGAAAGTTGGATATCCTTCTCTGGAAGGTCTGGAGTGGGAGCCACAGCGTATGATTACTGAAGAGGAGAGTACGATGTCTTTTTAATGGTGTCTCTCGCGTTTGCCTTAATGAATAGATGGTGTTTAGTGCTTTGGATGCGGGAGTATACTTTTGAGGCTTTCAATAGATTTTATAATGTTTTATATGTTGAATATGGGCATACATATCTCATCCTTGTGTATTTCTCCGTACTGTATCGCTTCAAATTTTGAATGAGGAGCCAGCAGCCTCCACTAGCGCATTCCAAATGATCAGCTCCCTCTCTTGCAGGAAAACAAAAACAATCTGCTGGGACTCCAGGCTCCAGAACTCAACTGATTGGACTGGACGCATTCAACAAATTTCTTGGTGTCACCGCGAAGCTACACTTGTTGCATGATGAGGCGTTTTGGTTGGGGGCGCTTCTAATATCTACAGCTTCCATGTCCGTCGACTTCCATGCATACGGCTGAGAAGGCTGCATCCCACAAACTGGTTGTTTAGCGCCTCACTGTCATTGGGGGCCCCTGCCACTCCTGAAAGGCATTCTAGCGGAGCCTACCAACCTTACCATACCCATAGTTCTTCATTCCTTTTATTATCAATTGTCTTCGAAATGTGTGCCGACACAATACTGCAAACGACTTGGGACAGCTCGAGACATCGGATCGGAGCTGGTTGGGATCCATTACGATGTCAAATCCTACCGTCAGCTCTGGAGATATTTGACGCCAAAAAATCCGATGTTAGTCCTGATGTTCAGTATGAATTCATCACCATTTCGAACGAAGCCGAAATGCAAAGAGAGGTCAACGCCAGTTTCAATGTGTCAGCAACACTATTCGGAGTCGGACTTGATGCAGCGTACAAACAGTTGAATAGCGTAACTTATAGCAGCTTGTCCATGACAGCAATCCTTCGTTGCACAATCACTTATAGTCCTGCACTCTATCGCCAAACACCAAAGTTCAACCCAGGTATGGACAATCTCCTCCAGAACGACCTTGCTGCTTTTCGTAGAGTATATGGCAGCCACTTCGTCGCGGGATACGTCGAGCAGTCAAGAATTAGTGCTGTCACTGTATACACAGCCGGCTCACAAGAACGACTGAACGAGTTTCGAGCAAGTGTACATGCAGGAAAAGGATTTGGAACTGTCGATACTGCTTTATCCGTCATGTCTCTTGCTTCAGACAAAAACATTAGCAAGAGTGTCACATGGCAGTCAATGGGTATCGACACGCCGTCGCTGACAACAAATCCGGGCCCGGAAGATATCGAGAGAATTTTCAAGAATTTCCCGATTACGAGACCCAGGCCGTTGACAGCAATACTACATAGCTATGCTTTCATTGCACCGCAATATGAAGATCTCCGAAATGCCCAAGCCATTGGCCCCGAGCTGAGTAAATCGACTATACTCGCCTTAAAAGGACAATCCGAGTGCCGGCTATACAACTTCAAAGCTTCCGAAACTCTTCTTTCAAGCTTCATGGATATAGGACAGACGATTGTCGCTATTCAGCCGGTGAATACTCAGTGGAAATCGGTACTTGCAGATTGCAACGCTCGCATTGAGAAGGCCCAAAATGAGCTTCTCGCGTGGAAAATGCGACATAAGTTGTTAGATTATGCAATCAACAATGCGAAGAACCATTTGTATAGGTGAGATAGTACTTGGTCTAGAAACAATATCAAAAGCTTATCGAATCAGGCATCAAGCACAATCTCCCAGACGAGACAAGACATTCAATTTCGGCCACACTTCCGATACCTTCAACGACCTCCCAGACAAAATCCATCACGAGAGAGTCGAGTGTCGGGTTCATGGTGAAATCAACAAGGAACAAGAGCGGCGAGCTACTGTATATCCCAACAATGCTCTCATTGTAGGTTTTCGCATCACGAGTCACTGGGACGATGATACCAATGGCCCCTTTAAGATTGTGGGAGGTGGTGTTGACTGCAATAATGTAGATGTCTGCTTCTGGACTCAGAGGAGTAGAGGGGGTCATTGGTCCGTCGATGCTTGGTATGTAGATGCGATGCTCTATCGGCGGGGTTTATAGTTCTTGCCCCTTGCGGAACTCTCCCATATAGGTATGAGCGCATGGGGTTTTGGAAGATTTTTCCTTCGGATCACTTTTGTACCTCTACGGCATCATGAATTTACTACTAGACCAGATGACTTAATCACAAAACGCAAATCCTAAAAGTCTTATATTTACTACTGCTCCTTCACTGGCGGAAGCGAGGATACGTAAATCACGAAACGTTGTTGTGCTTACGTGACGTAAAGTATACTACTTCCACTATTCTACCACTCCATTCTTCCTTTGTTCCATTTTGTCTTCTATTTGTTTTATCATTATTCAACTCATGGTTATTGAGCTCTGAAGTTTCCTGGTGGTTCCTCCAGCAGCACTCTGTCTTAGGGTTCTATACTCGACAAAGGTTCATAGCCTGAGAGCGTCCTCGTCCTAGAGCTCTGTCTGATACTGGTCTTGACTTAACGATGATAAGCGAGAAGAGAAATGTTAATTGCCAATGCAATTCTGGCTATAAGACTGGTAATGGTAATCGCTCGCTTATGAAGTGGGGAAAGGGGTCTCTTCGCGAGCGATACACATACATGATCGTGGACTCTTTGTTTTAACGGTAATTAACTAAACTACCCCTCTATAAATTGTAAATCACTAATAGACCCCCTGGGTAATTGGAAAATGACAGAACTACCCCCTAAATTATGCCCCTCGAAATAAGGGTAGTTCTATTAGTAAACTAAAAATAAGGGATAGTTCTATTAGTATTAGTTAGAAAGAGGGGTATTTCTATTAGAATATAAGAGTTATAAGATTCTATTTCCTTATAGCTTTTATAGCGTATTATACTAAAAAGCTAATAAATAAAGTAAATTAATCTATTACTACTTACTTTATAAGGGTTCTTATATAAGTAAATATAGCTTAGTATAGTATTTTAGTACTTCGCTTAGTAAATATAATAGTAGGTTAGAGTTAACTATTCGAGGCTAGTAAAGAGCTTCCCGATAAGGATTAGCGTAGACTCTTATTATATAGAAATAATAACTAGCTCTCTAACTTCTTAGAAGACTCGCGATTAATCTTAACCTTATTCTAGAATAGTTCTTATACGCTCCTAGTAATACCCTAATACTTCTTCCTTAGTTTTTTTATAGCCTTAACTATAGTACTTCTTAGTTCTTTAACTAAGTTACTATAATTTTCTATTAGCTATACTTTCTTTACTTTACTAGTCTCTTTTTTCTTATTAGTACTTGTATCTTCCTTCTTTCTTTAAGATATTATATCTTCTTAGCCCTATAGACTCTTATGAACTCTTATCTTTTAACCTTATTATCTTATATCTCTCTTTTACCTTATTAGTTCTACTACTTCCTCTTTCTATCCTATCTTTATTACTACTGCTACTTTAATATTTAGTCTAATATTTATTCCTAACTCCATTTTATTATAAAAGACCTAGAAACTAATCCTATAATGGTCTATATATAAGGTCTCTAGTATTTATACCTCTATAGTCCTTTAAACCTTTATATTTTATATAATTAAATATATTGAGCGTTGGACTGAAAAAGAAAGGCTAGCTTGGTTTGCCTAGATATTTATTTGGTCGGACTTCTACCTATACCCCCGCGACAGATAGACTTGATCAAGTGGCGGCTCAAAATGGAGAAGAGGGAAAGAAATTCGTTTTCTAATACTATCGAAACTATATGGGACCATTAACATCAAACTTGGCACAGGCTCATAATGAAGAAGGAAACCAACACTCGACCGGTAACGTCTCCCAGTGTGAGGAATGAACGGAATACATTGTATCACCCGAGAGCTTATAATAATACGAGATTTCTGACATTATAGCATTAGGGTTGCTTCCTTTCAATATCGCAAGCTTAAATACTATCATCTTTGTAAGCTCGGCCTTGACAAATATATACAGATGCGTTTTACGGGACGACCAAAAGGCCAAGGAGATATATACGGATATTCTAAAGTACTAATTACGCGACATAGACCTTGAACTTGAGCAAGCTTTCTTCGAATCTCGACGTGCCCTCGTAGAGATTATGTTTAAAGAGTTCAGAGGATCGAATAATCTAATTAAAAAAGTAACATTACTGAATAAGATGAAGAATTACCTTACTCTAAGCGAATCAAATAAAGGTGTTTTTAAAATTGAGAGCTCAAACGTAAGTATCATATTCGCCATTATATACCGAGCACTGGGCTCGGCTACGAAGTTTAAGTCTATTTTGAAGAAATCGTTTAATACTTGTATTCAGGGTTTGTCTAATACTATTAGATAGAATAATTTGAGCAGTTTTAGATTACTATCGAAAGTTGTAGCGTGCGTAGAAGGAATAGAGCGGGACTTACTTATTACACTTTCATATATATATTCAAAGGTTACCGAATAATCGCTTAAAGAGACTGTTTAAGTTAATTCAGAGAAGCAACTCGAAGAAAAGATTAATCTTAATACGCCGAAGCCGGATTTAGAAAGATCTGAGACCGAGAAAAAGATTGGTACCGATGAATATACAGTAGATACACCAGTTCATCTTACTGAGACGACTATTTCGACCTCGATAATAGACGATAGGGTTTTAACTAGTAATACTAAAACAATTATTAAAGAAGTTACCCTTTCGCCGGAGAAGCCTAACAAGGCCATCGGCTAAATTAAGGCTGATAACTCTACCACCTTAGAAGATAGGTTAAATGAAGTAATCGAGAATAAGACAAAACTATACGCTCTTCCTCCAATTCCCGACGAAGACAAACTCCTAAGCGTAGGTTAATATTTCGTAGGATATAACAGTGATTACGGTAGTGCCTGGTTATCCTAGGAGGAACCACAATATCTTTACATTATATATACAAACATTAATCTCTACACTATTTGTCATAGCAAGCGGATTTCCTTGAACGGCGGAGGACAGAGTGGGTACTAGCGGCCTTATTATAGGTACGATCACAGATACATTAAGAGCCCTATCAAATGCTGGAGGGGAGTCAAAGATAGTAAGATACGGATCATAGTAGATAGAAAGATTAAGAAGATCAAGCTTTCGGTTTAGTTAAGTGAACTAGACGGAAGATAGAATCAGGCTTAGGACAGGTTTTGGAGGAGGTTAGAGGGGGTAAAGAATATTGGGTTCTAAAGGTGTCAATGAGGATCTTTAGGCAATAAACAGGGTCGTGCGATACCTTTCAGCAGATTATGATGATGCTCTACAACCAAAGAACCCTGGGCTTGCTGCAGTCAGTGAGATTACTGGGATCTTGCTCCAGGCTTTTGCTATTAGTCTTCTATCAGCTGCTCAATTTAACTTCGCCATCTCGATCTAAAGCAGCGGACTTGGAGTATACAACCATAATCAGTGGGCTAATTCCCACCAGGCGAGTTCGCTGTCGAGCATGCACTCCTGATCCGAATCGTTTCACCGTCTACTCTGCATAGATTTCGCATAGACCTACAGCTGTGTTCCTGGTTACATGTTATTTACATGCAGTTCTTGACAATTTGACAAGTAACTTGAATCTTTGCAGCCTACGTCACAAACAATTACCTATCTGACTGTGGCTCGTGATACGACTCGTCCATTGTTCCTTTCTTATGCCTTTATTCTCTCGCTTAACTTCTGGGATATTTGAAACTATTTGTTGAGCCTCTGCTACGTTAAAACCGGCTTATACAATTCGTACGATCCTCTATAATGTTTCTTTGTCATATTAGAAGAAGGATCGCACATAGATGATAATAAAAAATGGTCATCGGGTCATACTGCAAGACTACTATTGATATTTAGTAGTTATAGGAGATTTAGCTGGCAAAGATTCAATCGCTAAATGGGATATGTCTGCAAATGCTAGTCTAGAGAGGCTCCCGGTGGACAAGAAAAGTAGCAGAGATTCATTCTTTTAACTATTAGCGTAAGTTTATTCTAAGTACTAAAATATTTAAAATATCTAGAACAATTTCTCTTATTGTGCTATCATTTTCGATAAATAATTTTAATTGTTCTAAATAGATAATATAATATAGTAGTTTTTAGTTAAGTTGGGTAGCAGAGATTTATTTTTTTTAAATATTAGCGTACGTTAATTCCAAGTACTAAAATATTTAAAATATCTAGAACAATTGCCCTCATTATACTATCATTTTCGATAAATCATTTTAATTGTTCTAAATAGATAATATAATATAGTGGTTTTCAGGTAAGTTAGGATAATATAAAAGAGATCTCTACTACTTTTCTTGTCCACCTAGAGGTAGGCTCGGTAGGGTACTAGGGGTGTGTCGCTTAGAGCCCGAACACGTGATCCGCCTGGCAAGTACGTCTTTTCCTTAGTATTTAACTCTTAATTAAATAACTTATTATTATTAAAGTATAAAACCTTAACTAAGATATCGGCTTGAAAGCCGGCGAGTTCGCACGAGCTAGCGTAGCTAGCGAGGCGTGCTCATAACCTAATTACTTAATAATAAATTAAATAATAAGTAAATAATATATAAATTAAATAAACTTATTAAGAGACTATTAGACGTAATAAGAGCGCGAGGGCGAGCCTGCGAGCCCGTCTGGCCTCATAGGCAAGAATATTAAGATAACTTAGTAAATAGTACTCACTTGGAAATGCCGTTTCCAATCGAGTTGTAAGCCTATCACTTGTCTTCTATTATTATTATTACCTGTAGATTCAGGTATACTACAGCACTCAAGCAAAGGTGATATTAACGTCGACAGATCCTCCACTCAAGTCCACTTGCGAGCCTCCACGTACTTTCTTCAATCCATCCCCGACTTGAAACGATCTCGCACCCGAAACTTTACTCTCAACCCACAGAATAGACGAATTTGCTTTTGGCTCCCCAGCTATACTCTCAACACTAGCCGCCAGCGAAACTATCACCTGATTACTCACAATCCTCACCTTCTCGATAGCACCAGCATCAACAGTCAATTCTATCCCATATTTTCCCAAATAAACTCTCCGTCTCACCGCATCCCTCAACTCCACCACCAACGCATCGCCATCTTGGCTCAGGTTTCCACCGAAAACCACGGTCTCACCATACTCATCAATAATATATGTGCCTGCACCAAGTACCAACCCTAAGAATCCTGGTCCGTAATCTCCGCTGTACGCGTCAAAGGCCAAAGTGTCGGGCCACGTATGGAAGCTCGCGGAAGCGAAACCTTCTTGGTCAATATTGCTTAGGGGGCCATTCATACCACCATATCCTACCCTTAAAAGGTAGGTCATTGATGGATTTGCTTGGAAGTAGTCGAGAAGAGGAAGTGCATTTAGTGCGGACCCATAATGATGGCCTTGTCTTTCATAGCGCATCAATTTCCCTCCGTAAATGTTGTCCCTGAATACTGAATTAGCTTCCTCGCAAACTTTATTAGGGAAATCGCTTGACGGTTCCTTGAAATGGAGTTCGCTCAGCGCCAAGCCAGCAATGTAAACAATAGGTGGCAAGGAGTGATTCTAACTAACCAATA
Organism: Hymenoscyphus occultus; assembly: GCA_900536445.1. Taxonomy (NCBI): domain Eukaryota; kingdom Fungi; phylum Ascomycota; class Leotiomycetes; order Helotiales; family Helotiaceae; genus Hymenoscyphus; species Hymenoscyphus occultus. The sequence goes on from UNPT01000609.1 coordinate 15,205, forward strand.
ACGTCTGGAATTTCCCTGCCAAGCCCAATGACTAACTGCCCCTGGAGTAAAACCAAGAATTGAATGAATAGTCTTCACAACAGTCGTGGTGAAGTTGAAGTGTTTGCTCCAATAGTACACGCCCTCTTGTCCTGTAGAATCCCACGCCATCTCGCTTCCATATGGAACAGCTTCAGAATTCCAACGTGCAGCACGGGTACGCATGAGTTGCTCAAGATTCTTTGCCTCAGTGGTGAGATTCTCACGCTGCAGGTCGAGAAGAAGATAGCCAAAGACGGTTTCGCCCATCAGGCCTACCTGACTGTATCCTACGTTGGTGGATATGCAGAAGGATACTGTTTTGTAGGCTTGAGTGAGGTACCAGTTCCAGTCTGCTTGTTTGACCTTGAAATCGGAGTTTTAGCTTCTTTTCTCTACAATGGTAAAATACAAGAAAGAAGGCTTCAACTTACCAGCGAGGGGTAACCACGCGCAACTCGATAAATCGCCCACTGTACTAAATGTCAGTTTCATGATAAAGAAGCTGCGGGAGAAAACTTACATAGGCCGCAGCTACATGAACATAGTCATACGCACGATCCGTTGCAAAAGCATTAGCTTTATTCCAACTCCACCAATTGCCCCAATTAATACTCGAATTGTAAGTGTAGGTCACCTGACCTGGCTGATAAAAGAACACGCTTTTGCGAACACTGTAGTCGGCATTTTGTAGTGTCTTCCACAGCACTTTATGAATGAAATCTTCGAGCTTGGTAACTTCTGCTGCATTGGGCTGTGCTGCTTGCTTCATAGCAGCTGCCAACCAGGAACCTGCACCACCCTCGTCGCTTAATCCCGCTATCCACACGCGGGGATCTTGAGTTACCATCTTGTTGACTGAGCGATCATATGAAATGATGGATGGTGCGCGACCAAAGGGATCTGAGGTATCATTAAAGTATTGTGAGGTTGTTAGAAAGTTACCGAGATCTGAGATCGTTTTTGGGGCAGATTTAGTAACATAGTAGTGTATGCTTTGCGATTTTCCGTCGGTATAATTTACCATGACACGAACTCGACCCCATGCCGAGGAGCTTGGTGTTAGAGTATACTGGTTTGAAGTGGTGGCTTTGAATGTAAATGCCCCCGTGGGCACTGCACTGATAGAGGAAACAGAACTGTTGTAATAAAGTTTCAAAGTTGCCTGCAAATCTTGCGGGATGATATACCCTGGAGTACCAACTGCAAGAGGGGTCTTTGCAGCAATAACAGCATTTTCGATGGTAGCTATCTCATCTGCTAACGAGAACTTCAGACCTAGTGTGATGGATTGTTTCGAGGCGAGGATCTTGGAAGTGGGAGGGTTCCATGGTACAGTAGACTTCCACTCGTTTTCCGCGTAGGCTTTTGTGAATGTTTCCCATGAATAAAATCCTTCGAAGGTTTGACTTTGGTATGCAAGTGAAGTGCCTGTATTTTCTGTAAGGAATCTCCAAGCTTCGAATGGCGCGTTTCTGTGAGGGGAAAGCTTAAAGTTAGCTATACTTTACTTGATTGGTTCGAGTTTTGTTGGGAGGTTAGTGAATACGGGAAGCCGATAATCCATGCGAACTTTGGTTAGAGAGAAATCTGGGAGGCCAAACTCAAGAATTCAATCACTTGACCGAGCTTTTTGGCGTGAAATTCGGGGTTATGACGAAGTGGATCACGTGAAGCAAAGAAGAATTATGTGAGTTCAGCTTACATAGGGGTTATAACAAGTGCTGGGCCAGTTCCACTCAACGGCGTAACTAAAATATTTGTTAGAAAACGGAATGCTTATATAATTTAAAAAAGATTTTTACCTCTAAGAAATCCCCCATCAAGCCCTATATTGGGATCTATCAAGGAGCAATTGGCTTGAGTATCGACAGACGTTCGCGCCGTGAAAATGGTATTGAACTCTATAGGAAAACCAAAAGCGCCAATTTCAATATCGCTAGCTTGATTATTTAGCAGCGTAACCTTCAGCGTCAAGTCCCCAGATTCAAAACCCCACGCTCTCGTGATATTGAAAGGTGACCCAGCAGGTATCGTTGGCGTTAAATCTGATGCTGCGAAATATGTTCCCGAGATTGCAGAAGCTTTGACTGCGGCCCGTGCCGTTGCAGAATTTATGTTTGTCCATGCAGTGGCTCCCACGTTACGATATCGAAGTGTAACGTCGCCCACATGGTAATTACCGTTTGCTGAGCGACTGGAGATAACATCAAATGGCGAAAAGTCAAAAGAAGGAAGAGACTTTGGAGATAGCGAGGCTAAAGTTTGAGACGAGGTATCAAGCTTGACAGTGAAAGTGGATGACTCGAATGTTTGATACGCACACTGGACGAGCGAACTCAAGTACCCAAAGGTTATAAATATATCGAAAAGAAGCATCGTGTCCAAGGTCTGTAAACAACTTCACAGTAAGTCGGGAGTCTAAGGTGTTTTCTTCAACATTAAATCCCACGATTCTGTGGCGATCATTGTTATTCGCCCAACTACTTATTTTGGTATAAACTGCGTCACCTGCACCTGAAACCCTGGAATGATCTAGCATAAAATAGCCTCAACGCAGCTTTTCAGAGTAAGGTGAGGGGCATTCGTGGCGTGGCTGTTGTTGGAATAAAAACTATAGTCCATGTCATTATAACCGGATTGGGATGGTGGGATCATCGCAATCTTCACATAACTGGAACAGATCAACCGGTCTCCCAATACATATCCTTTCCCTCAATCGCAGTATTTCCGGGTAGAACTACAAATTTGGGGTAAGGAAAGGTGACAATAATTTCTCCATGCATATTATTGCACCACATCGAGACTCTAGATCTGGAATCATTTAATTTGGTGTGCACTATAATATGAACAGAAAATGATGAACCCAGCAGACTCCAGGACCACTATCTAACCTTTTTTTTCCTTTGGTGTTGAAGAGTGGGTGGTCATCTAGGATGGGGAGCGGGGAAGCATCCCCTCGATCGCGGATGGTAAGGCGGGGGAGGTGTCCCAAATTTGGGCGATAAGAAAATCTGGGTTGAACGTTGAATGGAATCGAATTCCACCTACCCAATAAGGCAAATTAATGCTTTACCCGATGCAAAGCAATGTACAAAATAGCACTCCGCGATATCACTGATAGCTTTCCACAGCCTAAACATGTTCATATACTCAAATATCTCCGCCTTGGTGGCCTATCCTCAAAGCGTTTTTATTGTACCAAAGTCACTCAAAATCATGCGCCTCTGTGACCTTCTCTTCCATGGTCTTCTCGGTATCTCACAGCTACTTTTGCATACAAAAGTTGTGAAAAGTGCCTGTGTGTAATACCCCAAAATAGTATCTTATGATATCTGGTCTAACCAGAGATAGTGGTACCCTATGTTTTTGATCCAATCCCTCTTGGATCCATCAAACCACAAGGATGGATTTTGGATCAGATGGAGCTCATGTCGGCGGGCCTAGCGGGACATGAATATGAATTTTACCGATTTGTGAGTAATTCGTAAGTTATGGATCCACTAGGAAGCACATTGCCCAGGGCTGAAACTAGTACACAGAACTTGGATAGGAGGCAAACTGGAGTACTCGAGTCTCGATGAGGCTTGGCCGTATTGTGAGTTACAAATTTTCATTGCTGTGGCATCCATTGGTGTTTGAAAATTTGACTTGGTGAAACGAAAGCGCGGACACTTCTAATCTTCAAATACATCACTTGATTTGTGAATCGAGTGCAAGCTGATTTAGTGTTCCCAGGGTTCAATGCCATAGTTCCATTGGCTTATGGTTTAGGTGATGCTCGTCTTATCCATCAAGTTAACACATCCGTCTCTTACATATTATCAAATCAATTCGAAGATGGTTGGATTGGACCAGAGACAACCCCACAGAGGCGTTTCTTCTGGCCAAGGACACTCGTACTAATGGGTCTTACCTCATTCCTCGAGGCTGAACCTCAACAAGCTCCCTACGTAATTCCAAAATTGTATAGCTTTATGAAGATAATGAACTCGATGCTGGCGGACAATTATCTTGGCTATGTTGGTAGAAATGACAGTGCTTTTGACTACCACTGGGGAATCACCCGCTCACAAGATATGATACTTTCTCTTCAATGGCTCTACGAAAAGTCACCGCCTCCATTCTCTTTTGTACCGCTCCCGCTAACCTTGAACAGTTATCCCGAAGACAATGAAGATCTTCTGTTACAAAATATGAAGTATTTCAACGATGCAGCCTGGGACTGGGCCTACTTTTACAGTCCCGAGATATTTCCATTCGCTGACATGAGCATCAATCCTCCACCGGACGATGATCTACTTTTCTGGTATTACCATGGTGTGAACTCCGCTATGGGTCTCAAAGCACCTGCCGTTGTTCGTAGGTTCACCCACAATGAATCACTGGTCGATGTTGCCCACAGAGGTTACAACTGGACGTTCGAATATCATGGCCAAATATCCGGAACCATCATTGGTAGATCTGACATTGCTGGAATCAAGAAAGTCATTTTGCTAATTTAAAATAGGTGATGAACCTTGGGCTGGACTTTCTCCAACAAGAGGCTCGGAACTTTGCACGACTGTCGAAGCGATGTTTTCACTTGGATACAATTATCGTGCCTTGGGTAATTCATATTTCGCAGACCGCGCAGAGTTGGCTGCTTTCAACGCGCTTCCTACTGCGGTCTCTCCCGACTGGTGGAGTCATCAGTAAGCATTTATCAGTCCATACAATGCAAAAGAATCTTGAAAACTAACCGTTGAACCAAGATATATGACTCAAACTAATCAGGTACTGTGCTATCTACGTTCTTCAAAGTAGACTCTAATGAGAAAATAGCCATACTCTATAAATCTAACCGGTAATCCATTTTGGAATGTGAATACTGTGGGCCAAACCTTTGGTCTTGAACCGTATGCCCGAACTTTTTCTGTTATAGCCTGGTAACATCACTGATTCTAATACTCAGAAACTATCCTTGCTGTACGGTGAACCATCCTCAAGGGTAAGATAACCTCACTTAAATTTTATGGGTGCATCCAATTAACCGTCTTCAGATACCCGAAATTTGTCGCCTCCTCATACGTGAAAGTTGGATCTACTGGAATTGGACACGCTGCCTTGATCCCATCAACGCTTACTACAACTCTTGAAGGTGAAGCAGTTTCTATCAACTGTATTACTAATTACCCGTTCTCTAATACTCTCACCTACATCATCGACAGCACAATTGATTTCACTTTTTATGTCCGAGTCCCGGAGTGGACAAACCTTTCTACTTCTTCAACCCAATTAAACGGAGAAGACAAGCAGCCATTGACCCCGGATTCAACCACTGCCATGCATGGCATTGCCATCTCTAGCGGAACGAATACTTTGGTTTGCACGATCGGCACAGATATACGCATTGTCCCCCGAGCACGAGATACTGTCGCAATCTACCACGGTCAGCTTCTCTACGCAATCCCAATCAACGGGAGTAGCACATCCACACCACCTCATCAATATAACACACAGCAATTTCTTCCTGAACAGTATATCACCAACAAAACACGAGATTATTCCATCAACAATACCGAGCCCTGGAACATCGCTATTGACCCTACGACACTGACTTATTCCACCGTTGGCGAAGAGCCAAATTACGTACTACCAAATCCCATCTTCGACGTGGGTGCCCCACCTGGAAAGATTTCTGGAAAGGCTTGCTACATTGCTTGGAGTGTCGAGTTCGGGGTTCCAGCTGATCCGCCGGAGGCGGGTCAGAGAACGTGTTTAGGGGAGTTCTTTGAGGTGGAAATGATCCCGTTTGGCGCGGCGAGATTACACATGGCGGAATTGCCGACTGTAAAGTCGACATGAGGTTTTGTTCGAGGAAGGAAATGTGGTATATTCCCTCGAGGTTCTATTATTCCAAGGGCGGCAAGAAATAAGAATAACTTGATAGCGTTGCCTACTCACGCTACTTTTATTAGTGTAATTATATAAATGATAAATCTATTCTAGCTTAATTTCTTTAGTTTCTTTAGTTATCTAAGGAATACTTATTCTATAGAACTAAAGTGATTTAGAATTACTATAGTACTATAAATCCTACTATTAATTTGACTAATAACCTAGTCTATATATATACCTTACTTCTATAAGTAGAACAGGGTTTTATACCTTTAAGTATTATATTCTTTCGCGACTAAGCTTTATTTATACCTTATAGTACCCGATATCTATTCTCTGGCCTAGTTACTAGCTCTGGCCTCTTACTATCCTACACCTACGAATTATTATTTATCTACTAACTAAGAAGCCGTTTAGCTTAATAATTTTAAAGATATATACTATATAAAAAGATTTATATATATATTATAATATATACGATATATATATTATAATATACGCTACTATTTAAATAAGACTAATTATTTTTGTCTAATATAGCTATAAATCTATTATAAATCTATATACAAGTCTTTTTAGATTTATACTACTAAAATAAGATATATAAAGATATAGAACCCTCGAGGTTCTATATCTTTTTCTCTTATACAAATCTCCTTATAAATGTTTCTATTTCCTTATAGTATCCTACCTATAGTATCCCACCTATAGTATCCCACCTATAATATCTCCTCCTATAGTATCCCATCCTACAGCACCCTATTTTACAGCAAGCCATTTTACAGTACCCCCCCCTATACTAACAGAAAGCAAAACTCGGCTAATTTGTAGTCGTAAAGGGTAAGCGTAAAAAGGACGTCCGAGATGCGAGGGGCGAGGGTAGCATACAGGAGGGATACTATAGGGGTGATACTATAGGAAGGGGGTACAGATATACAAGATTTGCACCTATGATAAAAAAACTTTTGTAGCTACCTAAACAGTAGTGTATATGTTTCGTTAGATTAGTACAAATTACATGTAAATCAGGAAACTTTTGTATGAGCCCTTAGGTCCCAGGACGCGCACCTTTTTTCTCGAACTAGAATTTTTGTTTTAAACGATCTAGCTACTTCTGTTTTAGACTAAAGCGCTAATTTCCTTTCGAGGACATGTTCTCTCGAGTCTCCCCCCCTCTCCTACCCCCCTAATTAGGGGGGGCAAAGAGGCGGGCAGACGCCCTCTCCCCCCCCTCCCGAATATCTA